>JABASD010004819.1:0-14219 GCA_019776165.1 Pogonognathellus flavescens | reverse complement strand
AAGTGTGGGATGTTTATGAAAAGAAGTTGAGTGTTGATATAATATCATCTCTTCCTGATTATAATTTTTGCATGAAATTCAGAACTGCACTGACATAATGGCGCTTGAGACGTTTGAATTTGTTGTAGCTTGGGAAGTTTGATTTAGCATGGGAGTTGTGAATATGATTTTATTATGATTGAAATACAAATTCAATATGACGACTTGACACGTTTCTCCTGACTGTAAAAAATTCTGAAGACTTGGAAAACAAACTGAACTATAAGGAAATGACAAGCGAAGCACGTACTTGGTCACTGTCGTCTCTTATTTCAGCATAACTTAAGAAAAATAACTTTCAAGTGTCTCTTTCCCATGCATACATTTTATAGCAACTCTCTCTCGTGTCCACGTTTACTTTGACTGGACGATTTCTTTGAGTTTCAGTTTGTCTTTGGAGGGAGAGTCCACAAGAATCTCTGTCAAAGGCTCCAACTTCATAACAAGGTATTCTCAAAACTTTTTGAAGATTTCTCCAAGACTTTCTCATACTCACATTTTACTTTAATGTTCTCACTTAAGGACTACTACAACATCCTTCTGTGTACCATCAGTCCTTCTCCAACTTATTCAAATCCAAATTTATTTATAACAAACACTACGTGCTTTACATGATCACTCCCTCTCTCCCACTCTGTACTGTATCGCTACATACATTTCTTCTTGTTTTCTGTATTCCATTTTCATGCATGGGAATTGCGAAAGAAGACACATCTTGACACATACAACACATTCAAAAATCAAATCTTCAACTACTACAAAAACAAATTGAAATATTTCGAATTCAACGCTCGGATTATTTCCCAATAACAAAATAACATCCAGTCACAGTCTAAATTCTACTTTTTTTATTTTCTTTCTTTTCCCCTTTTCCACCAAGGTATAAAAATTCAGTGCATGAAACAGAGAAAAAGAAATATTATATTTTGCTAGACATGTTTCACGGTAACATTACCAATTGACATGGGTAATACAAATACCTATTTTTTGGTCAAAATGAACTGCATAATGTACAATTGGCATGATTTCATGCACCAGGGGAATAATGTGTAATTTCAAAGTTTTTTCATAACTTACCATGCGATTTAAATTTTTATTATGTTAAATCGATGTATAGATTAGCAAAATATTTAGCTGCCTGTTTCCAAAGTTGATTAGGATTCACACTCGTCCAAGTGAACCAAACATTTAGACCAAGGTCCTTATAGTCCTTGGTATGCATCATTGGGCCAGCGCTATGATTTTATTAAACTTATGTCGTGTATTAATTTGGGAACCTTTGTATAGCAGTAGCAGTAGCATTATGTTTTTACAGAGTAAACTGAATATTGCATCTTCATTTAGTATTAAGTTATATTTTTTATATCTCTAACAATTTAGGACACCAGTACAAAATACACAGTTTTGAGTTTTAGCATGAATTATACCACATGAGTTCATTATGAAGGCATAATATTTATACATATGTATGAAATATTCTTCACTTAATGTTACTTTCCTGCATTAAGATAGGAACCCTATATGTAACTTGATAAAATATGTAAAAGTGCTTTTATTTCATCTCGTTTTGTCATCATAAATTTTGCACGCTACAATAAAAGGAATATATTTATAAAGCTACAGCTAAATCACACACACAAACACACAGGGCACATAGAACGAAATAGAAACGTCTCTCGCCGACAGAAGATACATGTGTTATTGTGTTCTGCTCATCTAAATCTCAATTTATCTCAACTCATCCATTCAGCACATTAATCTTTTAATGCATAAGAGTCCCACTTTCCCTATAAATACAGAAATACTTCCACACAACACAACTGCGAAATGAATGCAAATGGAAATGGCATGCAAAATACTTAAGTGGATAGGCGACTCTGCTCTATGACACGACAATCCGTTGCTTTTGAACAACAACACGACGAGCGAGAGTGCTCTCGGTGTGTGCAAATGTGAAAGAGATAAGCAAAAAGCTCAGGCCTATGCAAATCTCATGCAAAAATACTTTTTGATCTTCTTCTCCTTATTCTTCCTTCCTTCACTTTAACACTTCGAATTACATCCCCATTACTGTAAATGCTTGTATTATCATCATTATGTTCATTTCTGCATGTACACACATACACACGGAATAAAACATGCAATAATTTACAAAGAACATCGTCATTCTCGTATATACACTATCGCCGAGATTTACTACTAGCACAATTCCTCACAAAAAAAGAAACTCTCTCGTTCTTGCATTTAAAATTTTCTCGAGTCAACTGCTACAATGTCTTTGTAGCCACGAAACAGAAATTGTACTTAGAATGAATCTGAATAAGTCAAGAAGAGAAATAAACAAATACTCCACTCAAGTCCATCACGTCAGTC
Organism: Pogonognathellus flavescens; assembly: GCA_019776165.1. NCBI lineage: Eukaryota > Metazoa > Arthropoda > Collembola > Entomobryomorpha > Tomoceridae > Pogonognathellus > Pogonognathellus flavescens. The sequence continues at coordinate 11,807 of JABASD010004819.1, read as the reverse complement.
ACAGACAATAAAGAAACATGATAATGGAAGTTGATCATTCTCGAGAATATTTAACAGTGCATTATGTCTGTGTGTGTCTGTATGTGTTTGTGGTATGTGTATTTATTATGCGCATGCACAATCATAATGGAGACAAGTGACTGCACAGTTGTGTGAAGTATAAATAAATGCATTCAGATAGGAAACGCAAAGAGACCAAAGGAAATACCACAATTTGCCTTTGTGTCGCATTTCTATGTACATGTTTTCGTGTATATAATGTGTCCCATTGGAGAATTGCACTAGAAACGATGACTTTGTTCGCGTAAAATAACTCACAGTACTTCAGCCAACACATTCACACATACAGAGGCATCCCAGATGAGACACAGAGCGAATGAGCGACCTACATGATATTAAGGATGTAATACACATACATACTACAGAAGATAATAATGCGAGGACATATAAGGCAAGTTTATTGCTGTCACGTTATTTTGCGCGAATTCAAGTCAAGTGCTACTAAATTCTATCTACGCCAAACAGCCAAAGCAAAGTCACTCAAATATTTACACTCTGAATGTTTCCATTTATTTTCCGCCTTTGCCAAAACTAAAGTCAAAGATGAACGTACAAACACACACCACATACTTTCTACAGCTCGAGTGTAGTAATATACCTACACACAGAGAAATTTCTGCGGAATTTATATAGAAGGAGAATAGTTGAGTGTTGAGTTAAACTAAACCACAGATGTATCTCTGTGTGTAATGACAAATACAAAGTGTCCCATATAAATATAAATATAGTGAGAATTGAGAATGTACTTGTGTGTTTGTCTCATGTCGTCGTGACCATTCTGGAATGGTTTGGTTTGATTTGACTATGAAGGAGAGTTGAAGTGGTGTATTTTGTATTTCGTTAAGTGCAGCTTTCCATCACACATCACACATACACAAATTCTGCACACACATCCACACAAGTAGATGCACAGACGATCAAAGGAAATACACAAGTCCTCACGGACTCTTCAACCAAATCCAAACACATCTCCTCTTCTTCTCTAATACACTTCTACAACGGTTTATTTTAATACAAATAAATGCTCTGTGTCTCTTTCCCATCATCTCTCAACGCACAATCACTCACCATCGCATCGTCGGATATCACCATGTGTGGTATTTACAATAACCGCTTGCATATAATGTTTACTACATTAACTCAATTTTTACAAGCATTATAACATTGTACTATATATATTATTAAAAGGAAAGAAAAATTATACATTTTTTATTCAATTCAAATTGGGTACATTTGTATAGACTCTGAAATTTTGGCACATCCAATATCGGCTTAATCACCTTTTACATACAACGGACAAATTGACTTTAATAAACTGTTTTTTATTTTTAATTTACATAAAAAATTGCCTTACTTGGTTTTGTTTTAATATGAAAGTTGTGTAATGACAATTTGAAGGATTCGATTTTACATTCACACAAATAAACTTTTAATTTTTCAGATCTAACTCAAATTACCTGTAAAGTAAATACTAAAACTCATTTTTTGATTATTAAGTATTAGACAGTACGCTTACAGAAGAAAAGAAACAAAATCTACTGCTATACAACATGGGTATATAATTTATTATGGAATAATTCCACAAAGGTGTGTTCCATCTACTTAGCAATTCAGCATTCCCTTTCACAACTAAATTACAATGCACACACGTCCCCGTGTATTTCCGTAAGGTAATAAATATTAATATATTGCATTAGCGTCATTATTTGTACTAAATGAGAGAGTTATTGCAAATAGATATTGTGTGTGGTAGCCGGTAGTTAGTGACTTGATATGTTTGCAAATAACCAATAACTAAAGAAAAAGTAATGATATTCAATCACTCTCCACCAAAAACTTCACCTATCTCTAAACACATGCTAGCATTATTATTTCATGACAGGAAAAAGTAGTGTGCTGAAAAATGATTATAAGTATATCAATGCAAAATCACCCCATATAGTAATATACGAAAATGACAACAATAATAAGTATAACAACACCATTCAAAATCACCACATACTACAGCTACAGAAAACTGCAAGCTAAATAAATTATTTGCTCAGCATGAGACGAAAAACAGCACCACACTCTGCTCCTGTTTACCCTTCCACCAACTAATACTGCACAAAATGAGATCAGACACACACGGCAAAAAATTTTGCTTACTGCGTTCGAGGTAATGCAGCACATTGCTGAAAATACTCAATCGATCACTGTATTTCCCCAAACCAATTCACTGTTTCATTCAGTGCAAGATCGCCAGATGCGGTGCATGAAGTAATTCAGGCAGTTACCGCAAATTCACTAATTTCGGTCATGCATATACAGCAAACTATGACATGTGATGCTAACGCGTGACGGAAAAAGCCGCGTTTCTGCTTTTCACATCAATCTGCTTCCAGTTTGATACAACGGCAATCAAAATGTCAAATTCTTTAAATTTTGTTACATTTTTGCTTAATTAAGATAAAGTTAAGTGAAAGTGCCACCAATTGAAACCTCGTGGACCACTGGACCTCTTCATTTAATTAAAGGTAAGTCAAACGTTAGTTTTTTCAGTAAATTAGTTAATTTTTACTGGACAAAGCAAAAGCACAGCGCAATCTCTATATTTAAATGATTGATTTGGATAGATTTCGCCGCTAACTGTAATTACATGCTAACTGCCCTTTAGCTGCCAACTGAAATTGCCTGCTAACTATCTTTAACTGAAGTGTCCTTCCAACAGTATTATACCTGTCAACTGAACCATACAGCTATTGTTTAGGTAAGCAATTAAGTTCTTTAGTTATTAACTTTTATTAAGTTTTGTAATATTCATCGTTAACTTTAGGTATTGTTCTTTATTAGTAGCTGCCAATCGTGCATTCTACCACAACCTTTAGGTTTTGCTTAAACTACGGTACCACTGCCTGCTAGCTGCCAACCGTGCGTCCTATCACTACCTGTTAGCTGCCAACCGTACATCCTATCACTGCCTTTTAGCTGCCAACTGAAGTGCACTGCTATTGCTTTTAGCTGCCAAGCGGAGTGAGCTACTACTGTCCATTTGCTGCCAATTGAAGTACACCGCTACTGTATATAGACAACCGTAGTGCACAGTTACTGCCTGTAGCTGCCAAGTGAAAAAATCGGTCATTGTCTTTAAGCTGCTCTTTAGGTATGCATTCATATTCTGTAGTTATTAAATTTTATTAATTCCTGTAATATTAACTGCCAACTTTGTGTTTTGTTATTTCGTAGTAGCTACCAAGCGTGCATCCCACCACAACCTTTAAGAGTTCAACAAATGTACACTGCTACTTCTTTTAGCCGCAAAATGAAGTATAGTACAATTGTCCATTAGCTGCCAAGTGAAGTACTTTGCTACTGCCTCTAGCTACCATATGAAGTACCACTGCCGATTAGCTGCCAACCATGCATCCGATAACTACCTGTTAGCTGCCAACCGTGCATCCTATAACTGCCTGTTAGCTGCCAACGTATGTATTCTACTTCTGCCAGTAGCTGCCAACGTATGTATTCTACCTCTGCCAGTAGCTGCCAACGTATGTATTCTGCTTCTGCGAGTAGCTGCCAACGTATGTATCCTACTACTGCAAGTAGCTGCCAACTGATGTATCATACTTTTGCCTGTTAGCTGACAATGGAACTGCTACTGCCTTTGATTCGCCAACCATGTAAGTTACCATTTACTTTCAGTGCTACTGTGTACGATGACTATTTTAATTGTGCATTTTTGAGGAATAGTAATAATGTTATGTAAAATTATTGATTTGCAGATGACAAGTGCTACTTTCGCTGCCTAAATGAGACCATCGAAACGCAGCAAAAACTAAAGCAGGACGTCATCGAATGCATAATGAAGTTTATTTAAGTTTGATTATATTTAAATGTTATATTTCATCCTTTAGAAAATTTCGTTCATAATAATTATCAAGTTTAGATAATAAAGTATAAATTAATTAGATGAATGTATAAATGTATTTGTATTATATTATATTATTGTATTCATTTGACAATTTAATGTAATAGCAATTTAATTGTTTGGAATAAAATTTATTGAATTGATTCCAGCTATTTGTACGATGCTATATTCTGCGCTGTAGACCCGGCTCATAATCACGTGTTCATATAAATTTATGCATTTGCAGTGTTAGTTACCTTTTTACAGTGACGGCTTGGTGGAAATGCAGTACAGTCGGTAGCATTATAGTGGGCATTATAATGCTGCAATTGCAGTGAAAATGTCACTGTATATACGCATTGACACTTCACCGGGACAAGCAGTAATGCATTTTTGGTAAATCCAGTGATCCATAAATGCAGGGAATATCCACCAAGATTTCACTGCATTTGAACCTCTTATTTTTTGCCGTGCACATACTCACATACACAGAGCTACACAAAACATTTCTACGGCAATTCCGCCTTATTTTTTGTACATTATAACATACAACACATATTCTCCCATTAATAACCTCCTCTCTATACAAAATACACGTTCAATAACAATACACGTATAGAATATTACACAAGTTATAATTCTAATGGACATAAATTTCTCACATAGAATCTTGGCGTCAACGGCAATGCCTATAGGTACTCCAAATCTGCCAACAGAGCAAAAAAGCTATTCCATGTGTAATCGACAAGCTAAAGAGTAATGTAATGTAATCTTATTACACGTAATGAATAATCTTTTAACTAGAGCTTTTATTAACTACGTTTGTTATAATATACCTATACCTATATATACAGATACAAAAGAGTTGGTAAAAACAGAGTAGAATATGAGAATACGGTAAAGATTAATGGAAAAACACGTCATGATCTTGAATGGAAGTGATTCGTATAGAATTTATATACTTTCACTCTTGTCACGCTTCAAACCCCATTATCTATCACGACACGAACTGTAGCAGAGCAAAGTGGACAGAACTCTCCATGCATCCATACAGAATATTTATATCCTCTCTCAACCTTATACCTTTGCAATCTACACACCAGTAGATTACACTTTACGTGTCTTACATACGTTTAAAATTATTATTCCCTTCCTCGGGTTTCAAACAGAGTGACAAGACGTTCTAAACGAAGAAAACAAGCAACACAAGTAGCCAACCGTACACAAAGTGCAACAGGATGCAACGATGTCTTTTCCAACACACTCTTATACATAATATTCAAGTTGCAACATTATAAATGCTTATATACAGTCAATGAGTATTGTATGTGAATGTTATATATGGATTGCACTTGTGTGCACGTATAAGGAGTGGGGTATTATCTGCAGTTATATCTGTATTGAAAAAATTGGTTTTTTGCCTTCTCTTATTCAGAAGAATCTCGTTGCAAGTTGGACGAGTGGTGGAAGTTAAAGGGTGTAATTCAGAGCAGACTCGTATGGTGGTAGTGGAGTAATGGAAGGAAGAAAATACTTGTGTGGGTCCTTTGGTTGTTAATGCTCAATTATAATGAAATGAAATCGAATGTGAATTTCCGACTTGATTTCGCTTCGATTGTCGTGTTTGTATTGTTGTTGTAGGCTTATTATGTGGGCAGAGCATGATATATGAGAAATTAAATTGCTACCGCATAAAATCCAGCTCTGTCAGTAGTTGTACTTGTAAGTAAAGTACATATGAAATTAAATTACGCTGTAATTGTAATTATCAGCTTTCGTTACATTTTTTTAACATAACTCGCACAGTCGTTATTATTTCCGTAGCTTAATAAATTGCATAAGACTTCGTGTAATATTTTTCCTGCAAAAGATTTAGAATTTTTAATTGATGAAGGAAATTATTGTCGTACCATATCCGTTAATTAATAATCTATGAAGTATACAATGTTATATATATAACTAATGTTCACATTAAAGATTATATACATTACATAATTATTTTTGTAATGGTAGTATTTCCCTTTCATTACAATTGCAGTATAATTTTGTACTTAGTAGTATTCCTTGAAAACTCATAAATTACTTTTAAGTTTCTGTTTAATGTACTATTACAAGACAATCATGAAATTTATTGCGTCACAGATTGAGATTGGATTGCCTTTCCTGCAAAATATCAATTTAATCTGTGCAATTAGTAAAAAGTAAAATAATGTCTTACTTATCTTCTCTATACGCGTTTCTTTCTCTAAAATCAGCTACATTCTATACTATAACATGTAGAATTGTGACAAAAACATTTTAAAATGAAATTACATACTTATATAGTATAGGTATAAGAAGTAAATTAAGGTCTTTTGTAGCATTAACTTATTACAGGTGTGTATTAGCAATGCATATACATGCATGCACCAGTTGTGTACAGAGAATAGTAAAATGTGCAATTATTTTCCACACGATCGCGCAAACTGAATAGGAGTACCACAACGCGAAATTGAAATCGAAAACTTAATCTCTCATCAATTCTCAAGGTTTTCCACATACAAAATCCATTCTACTTCTTAAATTACATAATTATTCTACTTACTCGTTAGTATAATACATCTCCACCGCAAATAAAGGAAAGGTTGTGCTTTAGTACATTTACGTAATTTAAAATTCAGCAGCCTGATAATTCATATTATTACACTGTAAAAGGTTCAAATTCAAAACTGCAATTCAATGCTACAATTGAGTGGTTGAAAAAAGTACACCTGCTACAATTATTTTGCCACAGTGCAGAAAATCCAATCAATATCAGAAAATGAAATCTAATCCATCCTCCTCCTCCTTGCATACACTTACTCCACTTTAGAGACATTTAGCATTTAGCACTCTTTACCATTTACCTTGAGTTGTTAAGAAATACTGCGGAATCGTAAATCCTTTGTGTGTGTGCTTGCTGTTATCTGCAAAGCTCTTGACAAGTCATTTCTTGTAAATTGTAACGGAGCATGAGGCACGGCAATGAGTAATCAGATGTAATTTATTTTTTCACCACTTCATCTCTCTCTCTCTTTCTGTGCATGTAAATGCTAATGGTCTTGGTATTATTGTACACAGTACCTCTATATACCACATTCTTTTATTAAGCAGAAAAGCTATAGCCAGCAACTCTTTTTACATCATCAAATCCAATTTCTTTACCTCGTGCACTTACATTTCGTTCTTGCAACGTATAACGTGTATCAACACATCCTGTGTGGACTTTTCGTTAAATTTATTGCTATTCAGATAATATTATAACGACAGACCAACATGGAGCTGTATATACCGCGTAATTACATAATAATTCTGTACTGTATGCATAAAACACAATACACTGCTAATAAATATGTGCCAATAGCTTATACTGTAATCCTATTTACATACTATTACCATTTTACTACAATAAAAGTACACTAATCTATTAAGGATTATTATTATACATTGTAATAGTTATATAAGACCAAGTAAGTAAAATTGAAGTTGTATAGAGACGAAAAGAGTGTAAAACGATGTAGTGCTCTCTTTATTATTAGAATAATGGATTTGAATTGAAATGGATTACTAAAATTACTTTTGCCTTCGTTTAGAACGGAGCGAGGAGTATTTCAAGACACTCTCCATCTGAAGTGAGCCAAAGTGAGGTAATAACAATAAAGAATCTGTGTACAAGTACAGATACTTGTTAATTGTGCTCTGGTGAGGGAACAAAGAGCAAAAAATTCTCTTCATAGAGAGACAGACACTTAATATAAGGCTATAACGCTATAAGGCTCTGTGTAGCTGTTAAATGTGCATATACAGTATATAATAATATTAAACACGGCCAAGTTTCTTTTTAATGGCAAAATAAAAAATGAATCAAGCATTTCAGATTCAGGCAGACTCACATAGTGCAAAGTTAGTTAGTAATGTGAAGGATGATGGGACTATGGGACAATTGCACAGCATTACATTGCATATTCTTTTCCACTGTAATATTTATTATGTACAACTCTCCGTTTACAATTCTTTTTTTCCTTTACTACTTCTTGTTATGTACAACACTTTACAATTCAGTCGTGGCTTGCTTGCCTACTCTTCCAGGTCTTGTCTCTCTGCATGTACTTATATAACAATAATAATATTATGGACTATAGGCTACACAATACACGATTAAAAAACTATAACAGCAAGCAAGCGGTTTCCTCACGCTAGATCCAATGTGCCTAGAAGTCGATCATCCATCATTAAAAATCAAAAGTGATGTGAAGTTGATAGACAGACACACCAGAGTCAGACACACAGACCAACCGGCAGCAAATACACCAACAGAATCTCTCATGAAATTATTTTGACTTGTAAGTTAAGTAAGAAGAACTCGCTCTCGTTTTTCTGTTCAGACTATGTACAGTATAAAAAGTAAAGGTATACTAAAGTGTGGTAGATGAATTTAAGCTTTGCTGTGTGTTTATGCTGAAATATTCATTTAGTTGTTAAAATGAGAAGAGGTCACATGAAAATCATTTTTCTTGCCTTTGCTCCTTGTAATGGATACTGCAATTCTAATCTGACAAGGATTTTGATGTTTCTGCACTACTTTCTCTCTCGTACGGTGTGTGGAATTGGAAATTATTTTTGTGTGATTTAAATGAACAATGTATTGTATTTTGTATGTAACGTATGGAACACGAGGACAGATTTTAATACACTTTAATAATACATTATTGCACTACTTACTTATATTCTTATATAGGGTAGCCTGTATATAGAGACATACTAAGCACTTTATATGAAAAGTATGGCTATATATCTATAGCAGAATCTATATACGGTACAGATATAGAGACAGATACAATACGCTGTTTAAATTACGTCTCGAGTGCTTTTAACTTGTGTTGCTGTCTCGACTGCTATTATATATAGCAAGTGTACTACTCTGGTTGATAATTGTGATTGCATTTGCAATTACTGTGAAATTGGAGTGTTCAGTCAGTTAGTGTGAGTTGAGTGATGTTGAGATGAAACGAGAGAACGAGTCTTCCGTTTAAGTAATCTGAACAGAGAGGAGAGCAGAGAACAGGGCAAGTATTTCTAAGTAGTCACTCAGCACAAGTTTTCCTTTGTTTTCTCAAATTAAATGGGTCACTGTAGGAAAAGTTGACGTGCTGTGATGAGGTTGTTGCATAAAGTACGAGGATATGTGAGCTACATGTGTGAGTAAGTTGACTTGCCATGACTTTTGGGAGGAACTGAACATGAATTACACGAAATAAAGACTAAATTCAATTTAATTCCACGTATCTCTTCAAACTTTGCATCAGAATGAAATCTCAGACTGCAATTTAACATAATGCATGTATATATACCTGGTAATAATCTATGCAATGGATAACGCCAATAAATTACATTTTAAATGCATCTGTGGTGGTGTAGTAATAATGAAGAAATAAAGTACAATGCTACAATTACAATTAATCGCAATCTGAAACTCTTACCTAATACTTTCCTACTAAATTACTCGACTTATATTATTTAGCATTATGACCATTGCTCAATGCAGGATACATATACACAAAAATAATTCAAATCATAATTCAATTCTTGAATACTTAAAATATAGGTAGTATATCCATTACGCGTATATACCTAATGGCCACGTGTAGCAATAAATTAGTTTTGTACAGATTAATTCAACATGTTCTTCAAAGTTAAATATGAAAATATATTCACTCACTTAAATAAATGTCAGCACAAGCTGAAAAGTCACTAAGTTTGGCCGAAACAAGTATTGCAGCGAATGTAAATAAACTAGAGCACGTCTCTTTTATATGTACGAGTAATAATAATATAATTTCTTCAAAGCTAATTCAAATGGCAAAGAATAATGGACGGAGCAATAAGTTGCTTGTTGAGATTACTGGGAAATCTGACTCTTCATTCTCGTTCTTGCGCATATTTCTATTCAAGTATTGTTGTTTGTACAAGTTTTGCTACATAAAAAAGGTATATACCCTCTGTGTGTTTACAACTCGAATTTAGTTCACTTGTGTCAATATGAAGTGCTTATTGCTTTATAATTTATAATAAAATAAGCAGAACACTACAACATCCACCGCAATTCCAACTATTACCGTACGATTTGATATAGCAATATATAAGGCTATTATATTTGTAAAACAGTCATGACTAAAATGAACTGCACCATTGCCTTAGTTATTTTATATGACGAGTAAATAGTTCACTGTGTTTTGTTCCTTGTTGGTTAGTGGGCACAAGAATAAAGTTTAGTAAACTACTTCAAAGTGGAGATTACATAAGGAATTATGCATAGCTTAAAGAAGCAACGAGAATTAAAGTGCTTTTGCTTTGGTTTGGATTATAATGGACGCAACGCATTGTTCACAATTCAGAATGGAATCTATACACACTAAAACCTGTGTCAAGACATTCTATACACAATAATTTCAAGTTTTGTCTTTTATATGCCTATATGCATAAGAAATGCCTACAACATACCACATATACATATTATAAGAAGATATACATATAAGATCTGACATGGTATATTTCTGTTTGGAAGTGCACTCACCTTTGAGAATCTTAAGATTAAGACAATAGCGATGCGGGACGATATGTAAAGAAGTACAGAGTTAATTTGTTAGGTTAGAATTGAATAGGTATATATATGAATGTGTTTGGAGTGTGGGGCATTAATGAATAAAGACAAGACGGAGAGGTAAATGTCTCTGTTGCTATTGTGTTTTGTGTGCGTTGTAGACTGTGAGTTGAGTTAAGTGGGGTTAGCGATGAGGACTCCACCCTTTTCATTCATTTCACTTTGAGAGATTTGAGAGAATCACACACAATGGAATTACAGCAAGACAACAACTAGAAACAAGCATAAAGATGTAGATGTTGAACCCATTATCTAATCACAGTTGATGTAAATGAATTACCTACACACGTTCACAACAAACCTCTCTCTCTCTCTAATAGCATCAACCTACACTACAAGTACACAATCCCATGTAAATAGTAAATACGTAATAATAAACAATCAAGATGTGTTCTGTACATAGCTACTATACCTCATTTTTCTTGGTCAGGACGAGAATTGATTTCAAATCACAGCATGAAATTCACAGTATTATTTACGGATTTACGCACAAAGTTAGGTGCATGATTTGTTTACACTGGATTAATTAGCAATTTGGTATAGTACAAATTTTTGCAACACAATTTACTTACATATTTTGCGGTTTTGAATCATTAAGACTTGTATTTGTATTGTATCTCGCAATGCATGGGTCTTGACAATCTAATTAAGTTGTTTCGACTAATTTTCATTTGATTCTGTATTTTCTTATTTGAAGTTGAACTTCATACTTAAATCGGATTCTCAAAATAATTGAGGAAAAAGGGAATATCTTACTTCGGACTGACAATTCCATGTTGGAACTATTTACCTACTATTGCTCCTACTAAAACTACTAGCATTTTCTCATGCTTTCTTAGAGTATAATATACTCATTATAAAAAGACTTAGTGAATCAAACAGAATCTCACCGCAATAATATTTTATAACCACGAAGTCAATTCTGGTAGAAAAGAAAAGGAAGGAAAAAACGGAGCTTGTTACTACTTACCAATGCATGCACATGGCAAATCATTAGTGTATTGTGTTGGAGAATGGAGAAGTATATATAGTCAACTCATCAACTCCGTGGACATTTTAGCACACACCTACATTTAGCCCATAGAAAAAGCTGCATATACAGAATGATTGAAGCATGTAGAAGTTTGACTGCTGATAAAGCAAGGATTCTGCTTTGCGAGTGGCCGGAAGAACAAGGAT
>JABASD010004818.1:0-14224 GCA_019776165.1 Pogonognathellus flavescens | reverse complement strand
TATAACTCCAATTTTTGGACGAGGGCATTCACGGGGTTTTTCTGTAACCTTCGTATGATGACGTATTTTTACGAAGCGAACTTACGATACGAAGGTCGTGAATTGGCCCATTGTTAGCAATAAGAAATGTGGTTTTTTAATTTAATATATAGTAATAAGAAAAATTATTCTGCTGCTATCTTATTTGACAACCGTTTGGGGACTTTTTTATAAATATTAAATTCTTGCGCTACTTTATAAAAGCTTTGAATGATTTATTTTTTATTTCAAATGAATGAAACATTTTTTCTTATTTAAATTTTTAGAGAGATTTGAACCAGAGTTCCTAAGTTTACGAAATTTGACAAAGGCGATATAATAAAAATACAATAAGCAAAATCTCTTAAATAAGAACCACCATTATTTTAAACTATTGCTTCGTGCTGCGATAGTTTTTGAATGTGCGGTTTAAATTATTTGTCGATTTACGTTTAGATATTTCGTTCTATCATTCTATAAAATATTTCACAACCTTCTACAACTAAACCTCAAATTGTAAATAGCGTCAGAAACTACTTTTTTTTAATAAATTTTCAACGGTTGTATACTTATCCTCCTTCACGACCTTCAAATTTCGGAACTGCATATGTAAAAGGGGCTTGGTCAAATAACAAAAAGGAATATCAAAAACACAAACTGGATATTTGAAAATATTGAGCTACATTAAATATATACACGTATATTTACAACAAAATTCGCGGAAATAATTTTTTAATGAATAACCTGGTGTTGGTTTTTGTCTTTTTCTCCTGTTTCATCGAAATGGGTTGTCCAAAAGATTAAACCGAAAATGACTAGCAAAGCTGAAATTCCAAGGACTGAAATAAAAATGATCTTTTTTGGAAACGTTTTTCCAGTTCGAGCACGGAAAACTTTAACATGACCAGATTCATTTTTGGTTGAATAAATTTTCTTCTGGCATTGTTGTTACTTTTAATAAACTGCGTTTTCCACGTCACATTCAAAAACCTGATTAAAATCAGTGGTACTGAAGATGTCAAGCAGAATGTCCATTCCAGAAATAAAACATTTAAAGCAAAATCAGGTAACTTAATTCTAGTAAAGAAACAAATATTCAGTAATAAATGTTCAAAAAACAGTAATAAATTGTTTATTTAATTTCTTCCCCGATTAGTAAAACAATTTTTATTTGCTGGAATTAACTCTTACAGAGAACACGTAAGTCACACGTGTGCTGTATGTTAAATGACTATTAGCTAGATTATACGCAATACTTATATAATATTAATCCTAGTAATTTGAGAAATAAATCTTTTCCAACTGTGAACAGTATAAGTAATTACTACAGTAAAATGCAGTCTCGAGCAATATCATCCGTTTATCAACTGATAAAGCCTCACCCTTTCAAAACGGATGTAATAAAGCAACACAAAATACACAATTAGTAATTCTGAATAGCAGTTGCCTATCTTTGATTAGTGAAAATCTTTGCTAACGGTTGTTTTCATATGAGTGTAAATTATTGCTGTCAACCGTTTTGATTTAGTGTGAACGAATTCAGTTCATTCGTGGTGGGGATATACAATTCCTTGATAGACAGACAGACAGAGAAACGGAACGTTCCTATATATTAGCTGTGGCTACGAAACATTTTATGCCACCGACTGACTCAAGATCGACGTCAACAACATTAACCCCTTTCATCAGGGAAGAAAAGAGGCATACTTTTTTATCAAAAAAGGTAAAAAAACATGCCTTTTTAAAAAAAGCAACATTTTTACATTTTCCCTTTAAAGCACGTGTGTATTTATGTATATTATATAAAATTTACATATAAATACCCACATGGTTTACGTGTAAAATTAAAAAAGGAAATGCCTTTTCTTAATTTGCTAGGTTTCTAAAGGCAAAATACGTAACAGTTTTTTTTTGCTTTTCAGTACCCTGCCATTCATTTTACTGACTGGTTGATTATTACTAAGTCCAACACGACGGTTAACTTGTGACTTTTTTCTGTTTACAGTCCAAGGTTGATTTCATCAGACCATTCACTGCTGCTGCTGCAGGATATATCATTTAGTTTCAAGTTCAAGTATAATTCCATTAAATGATGCATTTAACAACATCACGTATTCATCTCTATATATAATGAAAAATACATATCACATACATATCCCTAGAATCGGCAGTTTGCGCAGAGCGTAGTATAATAGAACTTAAAGAACTAGTCGGATTTATATCTCCAACTGACGTCACTGTTGCCGTATATTGACATAAACATAATACATCGGCTTATTTTGTGTCTTTACAAACATAATTTTTGATTAACAGTAGTATATCTCAATTCTCATTAATATGCATTAATCAATTTATCATTATTTTTATTATTTCCGTATTTTCATGCTATGTCCTTTTTTCTCGCCTTTTTCTTTATGTGTGATAAGAATCACGTTTTTGCAGTAAAACGTCAACAAGTCGCTTTAGAAATGTCTTTTTTAAATTGGCCGTACCGTAACGCTCACCAACAAAGTTTGATGGAATAAAATTATTTGGTTCCAAAAATGCAATGGATGAATGGATGTACGTTTCCCGATGTAAAATTTTAAATAATTCTGGATTTTTTATACAACGAATTATCCGCGCTCCCTGTGCAGTATTTTATTTTACAAAATACATTCAGTTTTAATTTCTGAGAGGGGTAGATTCCTTAAAGGATACTGCGGATTTTTGACAGCTTGGGTACACATATATGTAGACCAAAACCTTTCAGTATGCCTATAGCCATTTTCAATAACTTTTATATTCAACAGCTTAATAATTCATGTTCATGAACTTATTTCATGGCAACTTAGCAGTTTCTTCCTGTATTCCACGTTCCATTGAATTACAACTCAATTCTTTCTGGAATGATAGATTATACATATGAAATTGGAAAATGCTATTAACAAATTAGGTATATGTATTTCAAACGTTCATATAACAGCTAATCAAAAACATACTTTGCTGAAACATGCGATCTTATTATATAAGTATAGAGGCAGACTTTGCCTTCCCATTGGCAAAAAAGGCTATTAAATAGATTTACTACTGAAATAGTTGCGTGTCAGTACAATGTGGCATTACATGTTTACAAATGTATTGTGTCGTGCAAAACCGTTTATATAAGAATTTCATGAGGCATGGTACCTCATTTAACTAATGGAAAAAGACTCAAAACATTATTAAAAATATTCATTAAATAAAAAGACGACTGATTGATTTCCCGATAAGTACCGCATAAATAGGGAATCACTTCATTTCTCTCAAGATATTTGTAATACACAACATTTCGACTAATTAAAAAAGCGCCGAACAAAATCAAGTGTAGGTAACACGGCAACGGTCAGTAATTAATCACTTTTTTAAATTTTGGTTAGTTGTCGATGGTACAATGATAAATAACATTCACAAACAATATATTTATTGTTGAACAAATAAATGGTGCTTAAATATGTCCCGATCATTAGAACAAAGTTCGAATATTTACAATCAAAAAAGTAAGATATAGTGACATGTTTCTTTTAATGCTCTCGCCGCCAGAATATTTTTGTAACGCTTTCCCTCTTTCTAGCCTTATTGAAAATCCCTTCTTTCCAAATATTAAAATATTGGAAGCGGTATCTACATTTTGCTACAATTCTGTTAATGTGAAACTTCATGCTTATCTTTGTTTGCTTGTCATACTTACTTATTTTATACCAGTTGTAAAACACAGTTTCTCCCAAAAAGATGCAAAAATCCACACAGTGCACTACGAAAAGAATCACAAAGATTGAAAACAGTCTAACATGCAGTTTAATAGCCTTTGGTTGTTTTTCCAAATATTCCTGTTTTTCACCTTTTATCCGATAATGCCTTCTATCGAAGTGTGTGTTCAATTCTCTTGCGTCCATGAATAGAGTAATGCCTGAAGATGTTAACGTTGTAACAGCTCTTTGAAACATGTTCTGGAATCTATAACTAAATGATGTACATGTTGCTTCCACGAAAAATGGCTCGGGCAAGAGGTGGCATTTTAATCTGCGACATGCAAATGAATTGAAAGGGGCTTGTTCCATAGCATCCAAGAGTTTTGGTTCATCGCTGGACGTAACGTTTTTAGCTCTTTTGTAAAAAAGATAATTAGAGTTTATGTTTGTGATTGGGAAATTGTGTTTCGCAAACAGGCGATGCATGCTTTGCGTCAGTTTTTTTCCTGGCTTTTTTTGATATTTAAATCCAATATCAATGAGTTGGGAGAAGTTTTGGAATGGTTCAGGATCTAATGGAACTGTCTCTTCAGCCTTGACACAACATTCATAGCATATGGATATTATCCAACCAAAAAATGCAAATAGTAGTACATTTTTTTCGAAACGGGCGTGTGATTCTGGCGGAGGAGAAGAGAAACGCCTGTGAGCCACGAAAACGAATGGGGTTTCTTTCTCAAAAGAATCACATTCATATATTTATACAAATAAACTGTTGCAAACAGGGTAAAAAAGTAGCGTCTGAGTTTGAAACACAATCTGCAATACAGTTCGCAACGAATCTCACATAGTTTAAAAAATTCATTTGTCTCAAAATACTGTATTCAAAATTGCGACTTAAAACTTCAGCGTAGTAACGACTCAATATTTTAGTTGGTGGCATTACAAAAATGGAAATGTATGAATGTCTTGAATGTTGAATGAATTAATGATGTATGAATTTTGTGAAATATATGACAAAACAACCAAATCAGTACTAGCCTGTAGCATTAAAAAAAAATTGAAATGTGCATGTATGAACTTGATGAAACACATGAAAGAAAAACAAGAGGATTGCGAGCCTGTCGCGTTGATCGCTGGAGGGATGAGATGTTTTGAGTCCACATTTATGGTTCACTCGATATCGTGTCACAGACAGATAGACAGACAGACAGACGGAATGAACGTCTTTATAAAGTAGCTGACGCTACTTAATAAGCATAAACTGTGATGATTACATATGAAAGAAAAATTAAAATCCATGACATTTTGTCAAACCCAATCTCAACCCAACCCAAAAAGGTCTTAATGTTTAAGTTTTTTCTGTGACAATAAAAAATGTGTTCTGAATAGTATTCCCTGAAAGTTAATTTTTCACTATAATCATAAGAAGTGTTATGCACTCTTGGTTTCCAAAATGTATATGGGTTTCTTTATTTTGTCAGAAATTTCGGAATATACGGGTGTAAAATTATACGTTTTTGCTAGTGTCTCAATTTCTAATTGAATGCGTGTACAATGTATACTTCTTTTAAATCTAACTCCTTTATCCTTAAAAAATAAATTAATGTTCCAATAAACTGATTTGCATTTTTTAGTTCTTATAGAATGCAAATAGGCTCTACTTAATAAAACGTTTAATGTCAATTTGTGGTGATTTTGAACTTTTTGCTTCCACAGGGATTCCCAACGTGAGGGATGTACATCATCATCTCTCATTTGAATCACCCGATCCCCAAATCCTGATCGAATGGACAACTTTACACCTCCTTTAACGTCAACTTTGAATATTACAATTTTTGCATCGGATTTGATAATAAATTCTTTATTTCTATTTTTCAAATGTATTGGAGACAATTTCTTTGTAAGAATGTCTACGAATATGAATTGACTAAACTCTCTGGTTGATCTGAAACTAGCCATGCCAGTCTCTCCAATTGTGCGGTTCCATGATTATGTTCAAGTCACATTTTTCTTTGTTGATGAATTTTGGCTCCCGACATTGTTGTATATTTCTTTTTTTAAATTCTTCGTGAGAAGAAATGGTCCATGGTTGAAAATGTTGATTTGCGTACAAAAATACAGTAATGATTTAAAATTTGTTTCGAAGCACTGAAAAGGAAAGAAATAAAACAAAAAACCTCTGAAAATAAAAAATAATTAAAAGTTTATTAAATAAATGCGAATAAGACAGAAAAAGTGTGAAGAGTAAGCCAGAGGGATGAAAATTATTATTCGTTTCCCAGTTGCAGAAAACGAGTCAAATATAGAATTTAAAAAGAGGAATATGATTTAATTGTTGAATCGAAAATTAAAACCATCATGTTGGAAGCATTCAGTTTTGGTCATTGAAGAAGTCAATGTTTCCTTTGTTGATCACTGATGGAGAACTCAATGTCGCTTTCATGTTAACAGCAGTATCGTTTTTTAAAAATTCCTCGAAGGCAGTGAACCAGTTCCATCTCGGTTGAGCAGTTAATAATTCAAGACTGGGAACAGTATGCATGTCTTCCATTGATAAAGGTTTGTCCCCCACAAAATTTATCAATCTCTCATATTCACTTTTTGGCAGTTCATTCTTGGCCCACATAATAACCGAAACGACATCAACATATTCACTTCCTGGCCAAAAATCTTTAAAGTGAGCCACGCCATTAGCAAGGAAAGACCAATTCCAAATGAGAGAAGTGAGGTTGTGTTGTTTTGTCAAGTAGTCGCGTGTTATTTGGTACAACTTGGCACTTCCGTTCACTCCAGGACGTCCCATCCATATATATTCTTTATCATTTACACGTGGCAGAATATCGAAGATTGTGACAACTCCTGCAGATTGTAGTTTGTGTAGATACGGAGCAATTTTGTCCATTTCTTTCTTCCAAACTTTGTTTAGCTCAACTCCGTCGTTAATAAAATTTGTCCACCATCCATCTGCATCAGCTTTGTTTCTTGTGTCAGGCAAATTATCTGTGTTTGAAAGTGGGTTCCCATACCGCCACTGAATTTGTACCAAATGGCAATTTTTCCAGTTGGAGATGACTTCTTCAACGAACGAAGTCCATTGTGTCTCATTAGAAGTGTACATTGGCATTTGTATAGTTATTATCCCTGGAGAGACTCCTGCAATCTTCCGCATTTTCTGAACCCCTTCATCACTACTTCCACCAATCTGATGCGTATATATTCCAGAAATTGTTTTGGAGTTTGATATTCTCTTGAAATAATTTAGAAGAGTTTGCTTTGTAGACTGGATCTATTTAAATATTAATTACATGTGGTCAGTGTCTACAGCATATATTTCTCAAATACTTTAAATCTAACATAATGATTTAGTCATTTTATTATTGTTCAGCACTGCGTTCGAAAATTTTGAGTTTTTAATTATAAAGTAGCAGAAAATACTTTACATAATGGCGTTCAAATGTTTTATTTCGCACATCTGTGTGTGATCGACAAACCTGAAAAATTGATCACATATTTTATACGTGATCAGTGTGTTAGGAAGGATCTTCATTTAAAAAAAAAACTAAGCTTACTGTTATGAAATCAAGTTTGTGTGTATTTCATTTGAATTTTTTCGAAAAGAAGATCAAAATCTAATACAGTGTAGAATGTCTATTAGTTGCTCGTTTTTATTTTAAGTAGGATTGTGTTGCTCCTATCAACTGCTGAACGTCGATTAACTCTAACATAGTGGAATTAATGCTTTATATACATGCACACAAGCCACAAACATCATTGTTTTGGTTCTCACGAACAACACATCTCAAAAGAACGTGTGGTGCGTACATAGGTAACATTCGACACAGTACATAATGGTATAGCTTACAACTGTTACAACATACTCTATCACTCGAAAGCGAATTTACTGAATAAGTTCATTGAAACTAATCTTCAATTTGTGGATAAATTGTGGCTTGCTCCTATATTTTAACAATTCCATTTTACAAGGTTTCACTATTTCTGCAATACAAAAAGAGTCTTTATTTATGATTTTACAAATCAGTTGGTTTATCAGTTTATCAGTTACAAATCAGTTTATTCGATTTTACTTTTGTAAATAGATTCAAACAGTTTCACATGTTATCAAAATTCGCTTTTTCTCAAAGGAATTTCATTTTTAAATGCAAGCCGACCGAAATGGTTAAACATGGATAAAATTGCCTCAAAATGATTAAAAATGAACAAAATGTTCAAAAGTGGTAAAATAGTCAAAAGTGGTCGAAATGGTCAAAAACTGAAAAAATAGTTAAAAGTAAAAGCGGCTAAAATGGCAGACATAAGCGAAATTGTTACATAGTTTAGTTCAACATGTCACATTTCAATAGTTTTGAGTCAACTTAGGGGAGATGGCCCTATGGTTATTTATGATGATGCAACAAATTTTAAAACTTCCTTTCTGTTTAGTTATTATGGCTAACAATTCTGCAGATTTTTGCAAGTTTATTTCAAAACTATAGAAGCTAGAAATGTGTTATATAACCCATTCGAATATAAAAAAATTATAACTAAAACAAACAAAACAATAACTAAAAAATATATAAATTCCATAAAATATGGATGGAAGTATAAATATCTGGAAATATTAAATATATAAGGCACCACTGGTCATCCTTGTAACACGATACTCCACACTCGGCAATGAGCTCGAAATTTATTGTTTGGGTCATCTTCGAAGAGGAAATTTTAGAGCTGTTAGAGGTTTCGAAGATGACCCAAACTTTTAATTTTAAACTCGAATATTCCTCCATATTAAAAATGACAAGCACGATTGCAACGCATCAAACCAAAATATTTTTAAGCGTGTAAATTGTAACCAAACCATATGGAAGCAAATATGAACGAATGAAGCAGAAGGGTTTGATGATAACTACGTTCGGCAAGACCAGTATATTCAATTTTTCAAACACAAATGACATCATAGGAGAAATAAAAGTTAAAAAAGCAGATACATCCTCAAATTTAATGTTTTTGTTAAATATAGAAAGTATTGCATTGAAAATGGATGTACAATTATTTTAACATTACCAATTGCACCATCAGCACTAGTAATTACCTATTAAATAGAAAGTATTAATTCTAGTACGGTTTAAAGACAATGCATATCTTTATTCGCAAAAACTTCAAATACTTAATAAAAAAATTGAGATTTTCTATGTGAAATGGTATAAATGCAAAGTTTTTTTAATGTTAAGAAACCTTAAAACCCACTGGCTAAACGCATCTTTAAGTTATTAAGTTCGCAATGCATTGGTGAAATTACTATTAGTATAATAATTGGATGTCAATACAAATGACGCAAACTACATATATCCGAACTCAAAGTTACAAATTGTGGTCGCATTTTTTTCATTCCAAACTCGCAAAATATTAATTACTTAAAGCACTGCATTTAATATACATACCTTATTCGATTGAACCAATTCCTTTAGATCGGCTATCTGAAATTTAAAATAAAGAGAAACAGTTGTCGTTTGAAAGTAATTTTAAAACAAGTTATTTATTGATTAACAACAAATGAAATATTCGTTTCTGCTAATTTTCATTTGGTAATGCAAAACATTCCTACCATGTCACGCAATGCCAAAAGACTGTTTTTCTGAAAAAATAAATTCCAAAAAATTAGTTTGGGTTTTTACATAAGAAATAACTTTCATCTGATAACAATATACCTGACTGGCAATAACTACTTCAAAGGTGTATGTATGTTTGCCTACTTGTTAAGACCCTGTCAATATTGCCATTCTCATTGATAAATATGCATATTTACTAAAATTACAGTTAACCGTTTGTAACGATTGGAAAAGGCATTACTGGGAACATACAGTGTCACGATTTATTATTATTATTATTATACAGTTTTCCACAATCACATTAACTGTGACATGAACACATCAGGTGTGACATTGACAACTCTGTGGTAATGTCAACTGTGTTGAACAGGGAGCAGAGATCATTGATAGTCCTACTATAGAAATACTATCTTCTCCTGGAGTGGGGGGTTTTTCTCTTTGGTTTTATATCTCCTTGGTAAATTATAATGTAGTTTGTTCTAATAATGTTTTCATTTAAAAGAAAATTGTCCAACTCACCTGCTCATTTGCGTTTGCTTCTCGAAGTTGACGTTCATCATCAAATTTGCTTTTTAGTGGATTTATGGAATCCTGTAAACAATATTACCAAAAAATGTTTGATGATTAAAACGTATCAACCAAAATATTTTTGATTCTATAAATTGTAAAAAGAAGAGATGGCAAACAACAATCCATATCTATTCCAATAACGCGAAATCGTAATTACTTGAAAGTCTGCATGGGATATACGTACCTCTTTTGACTGAACTAATTTCCCAAGATCTGTTATCTAAAATTTACGAAAAGAGCAACCGATTATTACTTTTAAAAACAATTTATCAATTGATTAACATCGTGGAGAAGCCGAATTTGTTAGCCGAATTTGTTTGTAATTTCTGGCTCTACTTGGGATATTAGCTTTGGTAGGCATAAAATATTCGTGTTAGTGTATTCTAACTGTTAGCATTCTAGCTACGCGCTTGAGCGTTATTACAGATTGATATTCAAGACTTCAAAAATATTTCTTGGTTGCCGAATTGTTAGGAGATTTAATAATTAAACGGCAGCACTTTATTGGTCGACATTACCAATCATACAGTTTTATGGGTAATTCTATTGTTTCTCTAGAATGGTAAAATAAATGCAAAATTCCATGTCACTGTAAACCTAAACACCCTGGTATGTTAAATTATCACTTGTACTTTCATTTATCAGAAAATTAAGGAACTTACCTTTTTATTGTAACTTGCTTCTCGGTTTTGATTGTCAATATCATTTTTCCTTTGTAGTTCATTTATGGACTTCTGTAAGCAATATTAACATTTTGATATTTTACGCAAGGTTAATTTTGTTTCTGCTGACCCTAACTTGCGAAATCCTAATTATATAAAGCAAAGTATTTAATTTGAACGTACCTTATATGACTGAACCAATCCTTGGAGATTTGTGATCTAAAATAGAAACAGTACTTTCCTTTCACAACCTTTGTGATGACAAATTTTTTATTAATGCATTTAAATTTATGGTATAACTATCATTTAGTGAGTATTTAAAACTTATTTACCATTCCGCTCAAGGAATTGAATCTGATTTTCTGAAAAATAATAAATTTCGACAGGTTATTTTGAGTTTGTAAATCAAAAATTTTTGATACTAGATTGACCAAAGATACATCAATCAAACCAAAGCAAAGCGGTATTATGTGTCCAGTGTATATCAGAATACAACGGAGTTGTACATAGGAAAAAATCTGAACTTTGTCATGCAAATCTTTTCTCCAGAACGAAAGTGGAAGCTGTTTATAATTCTTCGTCTTGCTACACGATTATTTTGCGACAATGTAAAAAGTTATTATTTTAAATTAGCAGAAGAAAGTAAAATCTTCCAATGGTTGTCTAATTTTTCACAGTTGTTATAGTTAGTTCATTGAAATTGCATTAAAGTGACACAGAAAATATAATTAGAAACTCACCGTTAAAACAATGTTCCGGTCTGGTGGCATAGTACTCGTGGAAAAGTCTATTAGATAATAAGGGAAATATAACGCTTACAATAAATATTGTTTTCAGTTGATTCAAAAAATTTGTCAAGGAGATCTTACGGTGTAACCAAATTGCATCATTTGGTTCACATAATAGTTAACATTATCAAATCACTCCAAGGGCCAATCAAGGGGAGGGGGGCGGGTTACAGGGTTCCCAAGCAACCCACACAACATGGTCAAAAAATAGATTATTTGAGGCCTTCGGCCGCAAATTACCGATTTTATACACTTTGGGCACCACCCAAACGATTTGTGACCCTCGCAATAGCAATCCTAGTTACGCGCCTGGATCACGCATAGGAGATTTTGATTGTTTCAATTTAAAATCCGAATCAAATTGCGCTGGTCAAAATACTAATACACACACCTTTGTGACTGTCCCATCAATAACAGGACATCTGTGAATCACAGATAAAAATATTTCACGGATTTGGAAATGACGGAGCCTTATTTATTAGGAGGAGCTGACATATACAACATTTATCTTCCAATCTTCTATCTTTAACAACAATGTGTTAAGTATCTTGAATTTCGAAATCTGCTAACGGCCCTGGGACATAGTAACCCATCTGAGTACACCCTTGTTGACAACTCTACTATATATGATCAAGTATTTCCGCAAACCTTCTAATTAATCAATATGATTGTCCTAAATATTTCTGCAAATTATCAAACATTTATTATTTTAACGAAAAACAAACTTTTCGAGCCTTGCTTGGAAAAGGTATGCAA
The DNA here is from genome assembly GCA_019776165.1 of Pogonognathellus flavescens. Classification (NCBI taxonomy): domain Eukaryota; kingdom Metazoa; phylum Arthropoda; class Collembola; order Entomobryomorpha; family Tomoceridae; genus Pogonognathellus; species Pogonognathellus flavescens. The sequence continues at coordinate 2,111 of JABASD010004818.1, read as the reverse complement.
TAATACTTGACTCATATGGGATATCTAGAAGAGCTACCAAGAATCAAACAATATTCTTTGAGGGTTTGGTCCAGCCAGTTGTGTATGTGTGGGACTGTAAACTGTAAATGCAGTTCGTTCATATGAAGACATAATCCAAATATGTTGACATTTGTCGCATTGAAATTTTTCTCAATTTTTGAATCTGCTAATAATATTATTGGCTAAAAACAAAATTATATGACATTCCTGTATTCATTCAATATATTTGATGCTTCCTATTTTTAATGTAAAATAAAAGATCTGTTTACATGCTTATATGAAAGTAATGCTTGTTCCGAAGCAGGGGGTAAAATGTAAAATAAAAAACTATTAGTGTAAAAATATCTTGCTTAGCCTATTTATCCTTTTGTGTTATATATTTGTCTCTCACAAGCTGTCTTAGATAACGACAAAACACATTTTGGCATTTAATGCATGCCGAATTATTCGCAGCTCAATATTTATATTGCAAAATCGCAATTAAATGATGTAGGCGAATTTCATGCTCAGTTGTACATTTGGAACTACCGATCAAAATTGATTGGGCCAGAGACAAAAAAGCTTTTTCTCTAAATAATTCCCAAAAAATTGAAATTACCCAAATTTCTTTTAATAAGGAAAATATTATCAGCTATAATTAGATCAGAATAAATAATAAATAATGATATTTACACAAAAAATGAACTCTAACACTGTGTGTTAGAAATAGTCAGTGGAATTAATCGGATTGAATATATTTAAAAATTGGAATTCGTCCGTGTATATAAAACATCTAACCCTTCTAGGGGGAATCATTTGTATATTTGAGCAACTATCTCAACAAGTGTCATTCCTTCGGTGGGGAATACTTAAATATATATTGGAGCATTTGGCTCACCTATTGAAATCAAGTCTCAAGTCTGTGTCAATCAATAATTTCATACGACCATCTCAGCGCATTTACCACAATTGAATTAAATAAAATCTTAGGTTAAGTGTTGTTATGCGTTTCCATCAGTTCTACATGTCTCAATTTACAAACGAACATTCCTACTAGTGGGTTTGCTTCTGTATAACTCTTGGCAAGTTTCTTTAATGGTATAAATATCCCTCCGAATTATAAACTTTTATATATTATACATTCGTTTTATAATATAATTTCCCCACTCTCCTAAACATCTTCCGACGCCTATGCAAAATAAAAATTGAGTCCGAGTGCAAAGACACCATTATAAAATAATCAAAAATGGTTTCAAACCTGATAGTGTATGGTCCACTATGTCACGTTTAGGTCTTTTTCTTTCAATGGCGTCCAAAGTCTGCAAAGCTGGTGTCGAATATTTTGTTGCGATCTTTGTGATATCCTAAAATAAAATAAAAATCAATTAATCATCACCATGCCATGTAATTGTATACAGGTGAATCATCAAACCTTGAAAAATAATGTTGAGCGTCGTCGTAATAAAACTAAAGTTTTAAAATCCAAATAAAATATTTTTGAAGTATAGAAAGGAGTTTACCTTGTTATTAGTATCGACCGATTTTGCATTATTTTCAAGAGCAGTCACTGAATGATGTTGATTTTTAACTGCATATGCTACAGCAAAGAGCAGAATAAAACGGCAGCACCAAAACATTTTGAATTCTTTTACCAACTCTGACAGAACTATGCAATTCCAAAATAGTTTTATTTAAATACTATTTTGTCTCAATCATGTGCAGCTAATATTTTTTCCAAAAATATTTAATATTTATTGATATTTTCAGTGTATAAAGTGTGGGATAACAGTTGAAATAAACACTAATTCAATACTTAACGTCAAATGTGGTAGTTAAGTTCATGTGTGCTCCTATACCGATATTTATCACATTTCGTGGTAAGATCGATCAACCTCTAAGCTGTAAAGCGGATAGCGCGGATGTTAAGACAAGATTATCGTCTGCAACATCCTCTTCATTTTTGCCAAGTTGATTTTGAGACTAAAATGTGTGCGTAGCAGTTTACGTTACTTAGTGTCCGCGCGAGGGAACACAACTCAAATCGTTGGAGAAGGAACAACAGCCAATGAGGAGCAAGTTGCTGACGTTGGGAAAATAACGCCAGTTGTAGG
>JABASD010004817.1:0-14224 GCA_019776165.1 Pogonognathellus flavescens | reverse complement strand
TACACAGAACCTGAAGATGTATTATGAAACCGGTCGTTCACTTTAGAAAAATAAACTGACATAAAAAGATTACTCTGAGTTAACCGACCTTTTTGTGGATGAATTCCGGGAGGGCTATCCTGGATTCAACTCTAGGATATCTTTTGCATTTGAGTTCACCACCTTTCCCACAGGAACGTACCCAGTAGGGTGCACGTGCCCATCCCTCTAGCATTTGGCAAGGGGTCACAAAAAATGATGACAAAAGACTTTTAAAATGCAACCTTATTTTAGAATATACATTAAAATCACACCCATGCACTGAATCAGAAGTCTTATGCCACAATAAATTGAACTGATATATGAAGATACTGATATATACTGATACATCAAATTCTAAAGAAGATATTCTTTATGGAAATCGCCAAACTAACCGTTTGTAAGTCTGTCTGTATTTCACCACGATAACTTGAGAAAGGATCGAGTGAAGCTTAGTTCGATTTGATATAGAAGGGTCACTCGATAAACTGTTTCCTGACATTTTTGAATTACTGGCGTTTTAATACAGTTCAGTGTGCAAAGGTTTTTCACTCTTGTTGAAAAGAAAGAATCGACCAATGATCAAAAAGAAATTGACCGATTCCACACATCTTCCAACATAGCGTTCTAATGGACCGTTGTAGTCAAGTGTAGAACGTTTGAATCCATTATCTCAAACCGTCCCTGAGGTTGTACTTAAAAACATACACATAGATCCAATCTATTGGCATACATGCAACGCAAAGGCGTATCTAAATCAGTTATTCGTGGGAAAGCGTCCCCCACTCAGATTCCTGGAAAAAAGAGTTGTGTGTTATGTTACGCTGCAAAATAAGCTTTTTTTAACCCTTTTGCCTCGCTCAAGACATGGTGACCCTTGCAGATTCAAACCCTAGATATGCGTATGAGGTCACTGTAAATACTTTACAATAAAAAACGTAATAAGCAGAATTTGCTAATTTTTATGAAAACTATTTTCAGAATAACCGGTGTGTGTTAATTGATCCCTGGAACCTCTGTATACGACCATTAAGGGTTAGTAACCCTTAACCGCTTTGCGGGAGCAATTTCCCACATTTTTAATATGACCTTAAAGTGACACTTCATTCATTTACTATTATATGTACTGCATTTCTGCCATATAATGGGCCAATAAATAAGCGATCGTAAGAAAGTTTATCGATTGACTCCGTATACGAATTAAGCCATGCCATAGATGCATGGAACATAAGGAATAATGAATACTTACCACGACAACTTCTAAAAGCAACAGCATTCCGGTCTTGCATTCCATACTGTTTCAAATTCTTAAATGTGTGCCTTTTTTTCTTCGTACTACAACTGTCCAGCGTTTTACATCCTGAGCTACAAGCTATATCTTTGCATAGGATTATACAATGGGAATCATACAGCACTAACGAATTTCTTATGTATCCTTTGCGAAATGCGGAACATTCAGCTTTTAAAGGGTAGTCGTGAAAATATGCGGTAGTGTCATTGTTGCTGTCTTAAAAATGGTAATTGAATTTTGAATTATTCTTTTTCTTATTTTAAACTGCCGTTTATAAATTGATTAGTGGTTAATAATATTACTTATGTGGAACGTCTTCAAAGGGTATGAAACAATCCATGGGGTACCAGGTGGACGATTGGGTTCTGCAAATTTGGAAATCAATGTGGTAATTTATAGTTATCGCCAGAATTTTTTTATAAAATTATTTAGTAACAGACGGTATATAACTATCTAAGGTATACATTCCATCTAATCTGATTTTGATAGTCAATATTGGTGTCGTAACCAGAGAATCCGAAAAGAAAGCAAAATGGATAATGGGGCTGAAATACATCAGATAACTTTAAATAAAAACTCGACTTTTATTTTAAGAATAAACAAAAATTTATATCACAAGAATTGTGTTAAATTAAAAGGTTAGTTTGGTAATAGCATCATGAATTGGTTCGATGGTATTATGGTTGAGAATAATGTACCTTCAAATCTAGATATTCTGTTTATATAGAGTGATAATTAACAACGACCCTGAATCTAATGATATTTTAGTGGAGTCCGAAAGAGTACTAGCAGTTTGCCAGGGTAAAACACAATAGGGAAATCAGCTGAATATTAATATACCTAAGCACTTGAAATAAATAAACTACCATGAAAAAATAATTTGTTCTTTATTTCATGCTTCACTCTAACTGGTGAATTTACACAATGTTACACAATTTTTTTCGGTTGATTGCCGTTTTTATATAATCTATTTAATTATTAAGTTTGCAAATAATAAAACATGTCATTTACTTACCATAGTGCATATCCTCTGATTTATGTACGTGTGTGGCTTCGTCTAAAGTGTTTTCGTCTGATACATCTACAGATGATGTTAGAATTATCATGTATAAGTACAACGCAAATTTATATAAAATATTATATAAGGCCCAATAAATAAATATAATCTAATAACAATAACTATTTAACATTAATCATAAAATAACTCTTAACAAAATAATATTAATGACCCGCACTGGATCACTAAGTCGACTAATGAATCGAAATTTAAATTTTCATGACAAAATTGAGTACCATTTTCCATTCTATATTATTACTGAAAATTAACATGTGATTTATTAATGAAAACCTTGTAAATATAGTAATTAGCTTATTCAAAAAACAATAATGTAAATATCAAAATTATATTCACATTTTCCAAACACTGCCAAATCCTTATGATGTTATATTATTTCTATTACCTACCAACTCATTTTAATACATAATATAATAGTTTATTAGCTCGTGCAATTTTCTGCCTACTTAAGCAATACGTACATATTATTTACCCAATGTTTAATCAAATTTCTCGAAAATTTGTCCTTTTAAGTCAAAATAGATTTTGAAATTGTATTTTTTACCTCACTCTTCTTTTGAGGATGTTTTACATGCAAACTATTCTCATGGCAAAAATAAAAGTCTAATGCTGCACAGAGTTTTTTCTATGTAAATTTTTTCATTGACAGTATATTTGGTAACCGGCGTGAAAAAAGTTCTAAACTTTTTGGCATGGACGTACCGATCCTGACAGTGCTAAAATCAAAGTGGAGAAAATAACCGCTTGGAAATTAGACTGATTATTATTACTGACACTTAAAATAATTAAAATATATACAGTACTGAACATAATATACACTGTGTTAAAACAATTGTTTTGCTGTTTTGTTTTTAAATGGTATATATTTATAATTGCTTAATCTATAGAGTATAAATCATATAACTTACCATGGAACCTCCCAGCAACATGTTTGTGTACTTCTACATGTGTACCGTGTTCTTCGGATTCATCCGCTGATGATGTGGTTGGAATTGTCGTGTACATTTACCACACAAATTGGTAATAAAATAATATTATGAATTATAATCATTTTCAAAACACCATTTACTTAACACTCAACATAAAGTCATTCAATAATGGAATAACACTAAATGAGTCGCCACGTTAACTAATGAAACAAACTTGAAAGCTTCATGTAAAATTCGAGCATTATAGTATTCCTGAAAATTCATACAATTTTTTATTGGAAACCTCAGTAATTGGTAGATACCTCTATTACGAAATTAATGTTATCATAAAAAATGATATTATCAGTACGAATTTGCAAAACAATGATTTCCAGCATTGCAACGATTTTTGTAGCCCTGCAGAATATACTCATAATATTACGAAAAATATCTAAATAATTTGTGATTCAATTTGAGGAGTAAAATAAAATAAACAAGTATGCGTTTCGTTTTTGCTGATTTACTAAAAAATGCATGCTGATATCTTTTTAAGTATGTACCTATCACCTCATTTTAATACATTCATTGAAGTGCTGTCAGAACTTTTAAGTCAAAATTAAACTTGGAGTTGAATAATGTTGTATCTCTTTCATCCTTTTGGAGTATTTTCCATGTGAACTATTTACATAAAATCTGATTGTCTGATTGTAAATATTTTCTTTTTCATTATATAATCATTTAATTATTGTTCAACCTCATGGGGTAACATCCGATATTTATTTCTTAATTTTTCTAAAATATTCACACAGGTGAACATGTTCACATAGTGGAAAGAGCCTTGATATTTATAAAATTAATTCAAAAGAGCTGCAATAGTGCGAGTTAAAAGTGAATAATATGGTAATTAAAATCAAATTGAACAAGTCGTTAAAAAATCTACTAAATCTGAAGAATAAACATGATATTTATTTTTCAGCGCTAAAGCAGTTGATAATTGGTATACAAAAGGGCGAAACTAAAATTTTGATAACGAAAGGAGAAATGTAAAATTATCAAATTTGCCACCTAAGACGGTTAATAATTTTCAAATAACCTGTTATTACTAGGACCTGAGTAGAAAAGCAGTGGAAAAATAAACTGGTTATTATTTTGTTCCTCACTTGCATTCGAGACTTGTCAATCATTTACCATCTTTACAGTTTACAATAGTTCGTAATTCCAGTAATAAAAATGACAAAACCATTCAAAATTCACATGATTTCTTATTTGTTAAAATAAAGTTGAATGGCATTTTAATTCGATACCCAGCAATTTGGTAAAAACCGGTAAAAGACAAAACGGTTTGCATATTTTGATATCAGAAGTAAAGTAATTCAAATAATAAAACGGAAGAGTAGTTAAACAAAATTACCATGCTCGTCCGAGTGTGGTAATTTTCTTTTCAGATCTATGAACTAATAAGATATTATATATGTACATTTTTTCAACAATCGAATGTCATAAATGTTTGTGGTTTAAGGACTGATAATGTTAATATGAAAATTCAAAAACGGGCATAGCTTTTATCGTTGAATTTCAGATCTGATTTTCGCATCGGAATATTACGTTTAAGATAAACAAAAGGAGATTTGCTATGTCGAATTATTATTAGCAAATTGAGCAGGCACGTAAGGAATCGCGATTGCAAGGAATTTGTCTTTATAAACCAACTCGTGTACACTCACAGTCTTATGAAATACAAATATTCAACCACAAACATTCTAAGACATTTACATTTTACATTCATAAAAAAAAGATCTTACTATATAGTACTAGTAATAGTTCTTACTACAGATCCGTCAGCTGGTTTCGTGTCGGCTTGTCCTGCCGAACGAGAAAATGATCTGGCGAAGGCGGACTTCCAGCGATGCACTCCAATTGAACACCCTGTGCAAAATATATTATTAAACACTGACCATAGTGGTGTTGTATTAAAATGCAGCCGCTACTCTATAAATTACCTGTATTTAGGAGGAATAAAATCACAATAAAATAATTCCAGTCTGTAGCTTTCATGTTTATCAATAACTTACATTCACTCAAAATTAGTAAGCGTAGAAATATAAAACACCAAGTGAATAATAAATATTTCTTCAACAATATTACAAATATTACAAAATTTTAAACAGTTAATTTAATGCGTTCAATGATTGAGAGTTACATTTCTATGCATGCAGAATGGTTCTATCTTATGACATGCATTGAGTCGGGTTTATTACTTCCGTAAAAGTTCATTATTCTGTGATTATTTATGTGGTATAATGAAATCCATGTCATTCCATGCGATCGATTAATTGTATAATTGTTGCGAAGTGTAGGTTACTAGAAGACGCTTCCTGTATTAGGCGTCGGAAGTGGGAACTGAGGGGACAATGTCCCTACAGAAATTTTAGTGTGGGGACATTAATTACTAATAAATGTCCCCGCAGAAAATTTTGCAGATGCAGATTGCGATTAAAGTACAAATGAGCTATGTAATAAGTAACCAGCATTTACATCAGCTTCCTTCAAAAATGAAATTTTTACTTTAAAATTACAAAAATTCTCACTTCCGACGCCCCGCGGACGCCTATGTTTGTATTACACAAAAAACAATACTATAACAACCACCATAAATCAAACATATTACAACGCACGTTAAAGAAATCAACGAAACATAATATTGCAATGCAAAAGCGACATATAAAATTAATATCTATGATAATGATAATACTCAATATTTTTATATGATTAGGTGCATTGGAAAGAAGTACAAAATAATTAAATGCATTGAAAAATAGCAGGTGTAAGCACACAGTGGTTAGACTAAAGGCTCAAAGGTTATGAAGGTGTTAATCTGTCTCACTAAAGTCTTTTCATATAGTACGTGTACCGAATTTTATAAAAATTTATCGATCTGTTCTCAAGTTATCGTATGGTGAAAGAAAAGACAGATGGACCGACAGCTTTGGTCTATGCATAAAGTAAAGTCGTTGGGCTATTTAATATTAATTATAGTCGCGACATAATTAAAATGTTCATCACTTAAAGCGAACGATATATTTTAATAAACTATTTGTAGTGAACCAATAAAGTAGAGTGAGAATAGTGACAGTACATTGTGATATTGTGAACTATAAAATACATTAATTAATTAAATCTCACTTTACCCCTTTTTGGACATCTGGTTGGGTCCGAGTTCGTAGTGGTCGCCGTCCTTCCCTTTTACAAAACCACTATAAAATATTATAAGTTACGTACAAGGGAATAATAACCATGTGTTAAAATAATTAGCTAAAATAAATAATAATTTGAATTAATAGTTAATCCCAATAATACAATAATTAAAGTTCAATTGAATATTATATCTCAATATTATACTTCCTCCTTTTAAGTAGAATGTAAAAGTAGTTTGGTATAGCGATGCTTGAAAAATTAAAAGCAACAATTTATTAAGTTTTAAAAGTAATTATAGAATTTGTCATGTCATATAGGTACGACAGCAAAAGGTAAATGCAGACTTTCAAAATACATGTGAACAAAATAATGCTATTTTCATTGTTATTTTATTTTATTATATTATTATATTTAATTAACTCATTAAAAGTGACATCCAACAGTTTCTTTAATTATTTGATCATTCTGAGAATATAATTGTTTCTAGACAGAAGAGATTTATTACTGTCGTATGGTGAAGCATAATTTTTTAAATGTGTTTTTAGATATTTATAACTTGAAAAGTATAACCTATGATTCACTTAATTGTCGGAAACTAATTTTATGTAGGAACCTAAACAAATAAAATTAATAATACATGACTGTAATAAATAATTGCGTATTAATTATATTTGTACCTTACAAAGTACATTACAATATAGGTAGTATTATTATTATTGTGTATATCTAAAAGAAATTGAATAGTTTAATGCTCTGTAGTATTATTGGAAAAAAATTTCAATATGTCAATCATTGTTGGCAACTTTCATTCGACAAGTATTATTATTTCCCTTGTCAATATTGCTGTACATATAATTAAATGCAAATCTTGTGTTACGACTTTCTTTTTCTAAACACGTGTAGCTGGCATACGAAAGGATGATACTGTTTTCATTTTCATCTGCAGATATTCATTTATACTTACTTATTATAATTATAACCTGTCAAACAATCAGAATAATATTTATTACAAAAGAGAAATTCCGTGTTTCAAGGTACACTACTATAAGTGGATTGTAAGACAGAACTAAAAAATTAGGCGGTATCTAAAAGACACATTGACCGATATTTTAGGAAGAGATATGTATAGTAACAAAATATTTCTGTATAAGTATTTTCTATATTAACTACACGGCAAAGACACAATTATTTTATGCTGAGACATCTAAGAAGAAGCTTTTTTACATTGCATTTCGTGTAAATCGTTTTAATAGCAATCTCATCTCTCCCGTTTACAATGTAGAGGTATGTGTAAACGTTGTACCTACAACGTAGAAGCTAATCCACTATATAAGCTTACAATTTACACGTATGCATACGTAGATGCATACGTATAAGATAGATTTAAGCAAAACACTATTATTATTACAAAGTTGTTGTAACTTAAAAGTGCTGTGAATGTTGGCTCGTCGTAATCATGATTCATGATGGGAACCACTCTGCAAAGAGTTGAGGATCTAAAGTAATGGCGAAAACATAGCGTACTATTTCCATAGCAGATTCAAAGAATCATAAATATAATTTATTGCAGCATACATTCTTCTGAAACCAATTTAGGTATATTTGTAATATAAATAGAAACGAAATATACTGATTAGATTTTTGAAGACCGGGTTTGCGATTACATGAAAATTTAAAATACTTTACATTGCATAGCTGTATAATGTCTTTGAATAGTTGTATTCGTTTGTCCGAAGTTAAATTATAACCGTGGGCGAGTATCTGACATATAAATATAAATACAAGGGCACTAAATGCCCCCTTTGTGAATTTAAATTTACACTAGATATTATTAGAAAAAATTAAGAAAGCCACAAAGTAGCCTATTTTTCTTATTTAGAGTCTGCAAGGTATAATATAATTTTAAGCAAAACAGAATATACATTTTTGAAGACCCGTTAATAGCGGTGAGTAGTTTATAATTTTGGCTGATATTTCTAAGCTTTCCCAAGTAGGCCACTTTCTCTTACAGATTTGGCATTCTTTTATTACATATGGCATTGACACATTTACCCTCAGTTTGAAAAATACTTAATACCACAACATAATTTTTAAATATTTATACATTACCTATAATATTTACCAATACCTGTATTATTTAGATCAGCTGTCAACAATCATGAACTAGAAGATTCCAAGTATTTCTTTGAACCGACGTCAAATGAGAGAATCAACAAAAATTATAACTTACAAAAGGATAGTTGTATTATTATATTTGTTTGAAGATTTCATCGTTAATTAATACAACATTTTCGATTTATAAATAATTTGAGATTGTATTTCATATACAAAAAATTAAAAAACTGTGCAAAAGTAAATAATAAATTGTAATAAAAATACATGTATGAAAATACATATAACTAACTGTAAATAATGTTGGACTACAAATTTTTATTATTTATTTTCGTTATCATTTTGACTATGATATAACTATTATTTTTGAACATGTACATTATATAGTCACTAATACTATTAATTGTTTTTACCAATTATACTATTAATACTAATACAACAATCTTAGTTGCCATTGTACGTGTTTGAACAACAACTTGTAAAAGAGCTATAATAAAAGTGTAGCTATTTCGCGATGATTGAGCTGCGATGTTTATTCTGTTGCGTTTGCTGCTGCTACGTTTTGTGATGCACCTCTGCTCAGTACAGCGTGAAGAAAGCGATTGCGATGCGATGACCTGATTAAACTTTCTTACTACGATTTATATATACACCAGCACTTACACATTATACGACTTACTCGCCTTCTACTACTACGGTAGCAGTTAGACAGACAGAGAGATATAATGATATTGTATTAGAGTACTCCCACTATTACTATATATTATATTCAGCATTAAATAAAACCAACTCTCTCTTTTCCTCTCCAAATGATGACGACGACTGTTGTAGAAGATTAGCAGTCTCATCGTCACAGTTCTAATACTTCTCAGCTGACGACCGTTCTTGCGGCTGCAAGAAATGCAATACAACTGTCATTCACTTGTGTTATTCCAACAAGAACGAAGGTAAGGTGAGACGATTTCCTGTGCATAGCTCAATTCTCATTACCAAAACACAGAAACATAATTTTATTCGTAATACATAATTTATTTAATAAATTATCATCAAAATTTAATAAAACGTCCACTAATACATCCTTTTTTCTTGTTTCTCCCTAGAAAGACAGCAGTTGGAATTAAAATCAGGATAAATATATAACATTTGCATAAAATTGCAAGTGAACTGCTACAAAATGAAGAATTATTTGTGTTTTGTTGGAATTTGGACAGCCACAGTGTTAGTTTTATCAACCTGCATTGTTATTCCGGTTGATTCTTCTTCAGTCCGATTATTGTCCCCACAAGAAAGCTCGGCGACGTCGGCAGAACGTCCTTTTTCGGTGAAATTGTTAAAATTAATTCAAAGAGTGGGGAAAAACGCCCGAATGGACAATAATAGTCCAGACTCGATGAATTTGTTAAAATCTACGGGTGAAATTTTAAAATCTTTGTTGAAAATGGCCACGGCAGCTTCAGAAGTCTCATCACAGTCGCCGATTATGATGGAACGGAAGTCTAGTCGCTTTTTTCCCACGTCATCCACTAATAACAATGAAGGTCGTCCGGTTCGTCGGATAAGGAAAAGCCGGGTCCTTTTTCCCACAGACGATGGCAGTTATTCAACTCACACTAATTTTGATAACTCCCTGTCATTTGACAACAACAATAATAAAAAGGAACGACTGCCGATCTGGCCACCCACACTTCAGTCACGGAATAATGAACAAACTAGTTTCAGACAAGGCATCATTACAAAAGTGAACCGCCCCACTCAAAATCAAGGGGTGGGTCAAGAAGATATTATCACCAAATTGAGTAATCCTCTTCTTTTTAAGAGCAGTTTTCCAATGCATTCGTCGTCTAGTGAAGGTGAAGCTGCCGCAGTCAGGCCAATTCCTCCATCAGTTATTCGTTCACAACCTCTCACAGTTGAAATCGGTCCTGGAACGACGAGGGACGGTCGCAAATTGAAAACAGTCGAAGTTCAAGGAGTTAAAATTATTATTGGAGAACCAAGACTCAACGACCCTTATGACAAATATTTCAAATTTAACCCTTCTTCCAGTCTCAATTAGAAATATGACGAAAGTTTAAAGATAATACTTTACATGAGGCTATTGTAAAATATTAGTGTGTATTTTTGCAAAACTGGAAACTTTATAATGTTATGCAAGTGGATCAATTTACAATGTAACAAAAGGAAATTACGATTTTGTGTAATTTACAGCAGGGAAATGAAAAAAGAATTGATTCGTGGAATATTGCTAGGGAATAAATATAATATGAATTACATTTTAAATAGGCCCCTATAAATGTTATTCACAAATAATTATGATCTGTAATGAATATCTCTTATTATATTATTTAGATTTTTTATTATTCTCCCCCTCTTTTAGTACGTTTTTTAACCAGCGACACACCCCTGGTTGGAGTAGCGTTTGGCTAATGCATTGAAAGTGTAGGAAAAATTGTAATTTTCAAAATCGGTCAAAAATAGATCAGTTGTTTAAAGTAACATAACAGTTATTATACTTATAACACTTATAATTCTGGAGATTTCATAAAATCGGTTTTCTCGTAATACAGAGAAGAAAATTTCCCAAAACGGAGTAGGAAAAATTAATGGGGAAAAATAAACAACCTCCGTAGGGGGAGGTAGCTGCAACCATCGAATAGTTTAAATGTAAGTTTCTTAGCAAATGAACGTTTTTTCTTCCTTTCATACTTTTTAATTAAAAATTTACAAGCGTTTTTTCAGTTTTTTGTATGTTTAGGTAACTATGCGAATAATATTAATTTTTGTCGGTGTAATATTTAGTATAATTTAAATAATTTAGCATAATGTAATTTTTTAATAAGGTAATAAGATATTTAATCGCTAATCGCGTATAATGCAGGTGTTAAAAAAGGAAGTTTTCTATATGAAGTTTTATTTTATACAAGTCTGCCGTATATAGTAGTCGGTTTATAATTATTGTACTTGCGTCGTTTTATGAGTATGGTGTTAATACTCGTGGTAAGTTTTGGTTTGCGTGATGGACGGGGTAGAGTGAGACAGCATTTATTTCATGAGCAGCGCAAGAATGTCATTCTTAATGGTCTGTGGTCGGTGGTCACTTTAACAATGATGTAGTGCATTATATATTTTTGTATTTATCATTATTCTTGTAATTTTTAGTTCCTAATGTAAAGAGGCGACTGTATCATCCATGTATCTATGCACCGTGCCCAATTATTACGGTAAACATCTAAAACGATGAGACGGCTCTCTTGCGATACTTTGTGCTATGCTGATGTGTGTCAGTGTGTTACTTGGTTTTTGTGTTTTGTACCTATAACAAATGCACTGTATGTACAATTAATTAAAATTATTGTAGTAATAATAATATTTCAGTGAAAGAAAACTTTAATAAGTACCTATCATTTTTGTTTCTGATTTTATTTCATACAAAAAAGGAAATGCATTCACGTTCACGCAAATTTATGTTTTAATTGTTATACAAAGCATATAACTATTTTAAGAATCGTTCGACAAATATTTAAGTACAATTCTTCTTTGTATTTCTTTCTATTATTGCACCAGGAATTACAGTTGTACATTTTGTAGCCGTATAACAATTTTGATTCCTGTAATATGAGAATCGAAGGAAAATATTTAGCGTTTATCAATATATTAATTAACGAGGATGAATTTATTAGTATATTATGTATCTAGATATCGAGAGTAATGAAATGTATTCATATCATAAAACTTTTTTCGTACTATTTTTTATTGGAACTAATTGCAAGTTAGATTTATACAGACTGTGCTATAGTTTATGCTTGTAATTTAGCACTACCTAGTTGAAAAGTAGAGCCTTTGAGAAATATTTATTGATTTAATTGATGAGGAAGAGCATGTTTCATGCACTTGCCAATATTTACATCTCGATGTTAAACTACCACTAAATTAATATTTTTTGCAATAATATATTACAGCAAACGGTCGACTGAGCACAGCATGTGATTGTTATAACATTATAACACAACGCATCTGTAGTACCTTGAATTAGAGTCAAGTTTAATAACATATCTAGCGTACAAAAGCACAAATGCACACGTGTGTAGTATGGGATATTGTAGGTCAGTTAAATGTTTCTGTTTTAATTATGTGATTGCATCCCTAGTTATAGTTAGTAACATTATGAACTTAATCTGCTAATTTAAATTACTATGTAGAGCAGCTCTGTTGTGAATAATTTTTACTTACCTAGAGAGGCAATGTATACTGCACTAGTAACCTTGACTCTATATATCTACTTATAATATCATAAGATACTGAGCGTTGGGTGGCTTCTAAAAATTGCAAGATAAATGGAGAGGGTCGACCATAGCAGAAAAGTCTCTTATCATAAAATGTTAACATGAAAATCTTCATTTATTTATTTATTTAGACACGTACATTACTATTACATGCACGCTTAATACATTACTATACATTTCATAGAGTTGGATTGTAAGAGAGAAGATGCAACAATATTAAAAAACATGTTTTAGAATCGCACATTCACAAGTTTGAGCACATTGAGACACACAGCAGGTTTTACAATTACAATTAAAATCAAAACTATTTTAACTAACAATAATTTTATCAATAACTGGTGAAGTTCTAACTAATGTTGTGTATTACAAGCCACTTTTAAATAAATCATTTAACTATGGGCAGAGTTTGCTTTATGCCAGCATTTCATGTTTTAAACCAGCCGGTCGGTCAAAATGGTCATGTGTCTTCAAAGTATTCCTCTAAAACAATGGAATTTAATTCAAAATTAAAATTGATTGCCAAATCCGCTTTTAAATATGATTTAATATGCAATTTAGAGTTTCATGAAATTTTAATTGCAAAACAACTAAATATTCTCTCTCTCTGGATATTCTCACTAAATGGTGCTGTGGAATCTGTTTTTTTCCTAATTTGGCCATTTTGACCACTGATCAATGGTCATACAACAAAATTTGATGTGACGATTTTAACAACGGTGTCATAATATACAGTCGCGATGCAAAGTTTCCCTATAGCATATATAAGTACATACTTATCCAAATGTTAACAAAAATATCATAGATTGTACGCTTTACAAGTTTATTATCCCAGTCTTATTCTACATATTATGCAAACAATATCTTACTTACGTTAGAAATATTTTTTAAAAGGTCATCTACCCAAATGACCCCCCACCGCCAAACTATTTGTGACCCTCCAAAATGGCAATTTATCTGATGTGGCAGGGGCGTAACTATAGTTTGGGGGCCCCTATGCAGATTTGAACCGGGGGTCCCTTCAATTTTAATGAACCTAAAAAGTGATTGTGAATTTTCAGTACTATGCACAATTCGGATATGCAATTCCCGGTTGTCTTAGCATTTCTCGGTACCTCCCGACATTTTCAAAGAGTTGTCATTTACAATCAGATAATAATAATAAAAAAGTATGCTGTCATTTCTACATTTTCGATAGACATTGCTTCGATAGTTTAAATGCTTGAAAAATTATTTTAAGCTTCACAAAATTATTAAATTAGCTTTAGAAATATTTGATGCCATTTTTAAGTCTAAATCAGACAACCTTTCAAGCGGGGTGTCCATTTATGTATTGGGCGCCCGC
>JABASD010004816.1:0-14229 GCA_019776165.1 Pogonognathellus flavescens | reverse complement strand
GACGTCGTCGTCTATACTGCGCAAAAAACATTCATCTTCTATTAGCTGTGACACACGCAAAAACATGCAAGATGCAGCACCAAACTCCACCTGCGTTTACACTTCGCCACTCAACACAAAAAACATTGTTTATTAATGTTACACTTTTTTTTCACACATCATTCATTTGAAACTATAAAATTAACAATCAAAGTTTCGCAATGAAACGAGCCCATTGATACATTGATTTGAAACACTGTAAAAAACTAATTCATATTTCTTAAACTTTTATTGATCATTGATTTAAACCACAGTGTTAGTGTTGACTTCTGTCTGCTGGCAAAAAATTATGGATAAGTTTGAAATAGTGTTTATAATCAATTGTGAACTACTAATTTTAACAAAAATATAATCGTTTTCACATTCAGGAGGTCGCTGTGAAACTAGAGAGCTGTGAATTTGAATATGAACTGTTGCTCCGCGAAAGCAAAATGTATAAAATTCTTGAAGGCGGAAAAGGAGTACCCTGCGTCAGGTTATCCATTAATAATTGTCTTCACTACCAAAACATGATGAGTTATGATATCTCCCACATATTTTCTTCGTTTGCATTTGTTGTTCGTTAAAAGTTGAATTGCGTATTTGTAGATGGTATGGACGAGAACCGGATTATGACATCCTGGTGATGGATTTATTAAAACCTTCCTTGGCAGATTTGTTTCATTTATGCTCTAAGCGTTTCACAATTAAAACGGTTCTGATGTTGGCCATCCAGATAATTGACAGACTGGAATTCATCCATACGAATAATTTGATACACCGTGACTTGAAGCTCCACAATTTCTTAATTGGGAGAGGAAAACAATGTAATCAGGTATCAGAAGTTTTTCTGTATCCTTGCACCATTCGAAATATAATTGAATTAAATCTTGGGTGGGAATCTCGACTATTCATCGGTCAAGTGAGAAAATTCTGGTCAAATTTTGAGATAGTAGAATCTTGTCTTTCCTGAGCTGTCATAGAGTTTGTATATTAAAAATTTTGAAATTGTAGTTTGCAATTTTCGTGGTTTGATTATAGACGTAAATTTTATTTTTGACCACTCAAAACTAAACGAAATTGACCAGTGTTTTTATATTTAATCCTGACGCAAAAGTAATATTGGAATAGTAGCTATAAATATAAATAGTAACTTATAATCATTTGTTTTTTAGCTGTATTTGGCTGATTTTGGTTTGGCTACACAATACCGAGATTCTCTTACTCGTCGTCACAAGCCTTGCGAAGTTCTTGGTCTGTATGGAACAGCATTATTTGCATCCATCAACGCTCACTCTTTAGAACAAAGGTACGACTCAACATAATTAGTTTGATCATTTAGTGAATTCATGCAATCAGTATCTATTGTTTATTTTTAGTTCTGTTAGATATATTAAAAACTTTATCTTACTTTGCGTGAGAATTTTCATTCTCATTAACTAAAAACTGAAATGTTGGCGTTTAATAGGTTCAGAAGTGTTTATTTAATACACGAAATTTATTTCGCGGTTTAATTCACATATGCAAATGTGTGGTAGAAATAAGAATTATTGGTGATGTCATTGTATGTGTGTTGACAGCCGACGTGATGATATGGAATAGCTAGGATACCTTCTAATGTACATGCTCCGTGGAAATCTTCCGTGGCAGGGGTTTACAGCCCTCCCTAGACCTCAAAAGTATGAAAGGATGCTAGAAAAAAAGATGTCGACTTCAGTAGAAGGGTTATGTAAGGTATGTCAACTTCATCTACATATATGAATTTTTATTCCCGGATATTCATTTTAGTTTAAGGATTAAGGAGTTAAGAACTACATTAATTTGATGTAATTAAGGCCATAGCGGTTTGTTGTATAAATATTCTTTGCTTTTTACTTTTCGAAAGCAGTTTTTAACCAAATTACTTTTAAAGGATATTCGGACCAAGCTACCGCTTCATCACTATAATCACACTACTTAATCCACCAACCCTGAAAGGATAAAAAATGTCATCGAAAGGTCCATAATCTCTATGAAACCCTGTTCAGTTTTTACCGAACGAAGCTATTTTATGGAAATCTCAAATGTGTCCATCCTTCTGTCCGTCCGTCCTTTACCTCAATAACTCAAGAAATAAATAAATAAAAAATATTTTGACCAAATTCAGTTCGATTCCATACTATTAGCAAAATTTTCGTTTGCTACAGTTTTGGACAAGTAAAATGATATTTGCAGCCCTACCCTTATTTACATTACACAATACGGGGGTGTTGAACCATTTTTTTTTGTATTGTGATGTTTATCAAGTTTTCGTTTGATATAGCTGATTAACGAGAACTGCCTAAGTACAATAATTGATTTGTTTTGATTGTAGGGATATTCACCTGAGTTTGCTATGTATCTACATTACTGTCGTGGGCTCCGTTATAGGGAAACTCCAGATTACAAGTATTTGCGTTGGCTCTTTCACAACCTTTTTTCTCGCAAATTAAATTACAAATATGATAACATGTTTGACTGGACCTTATTGAATCAAAAACCTATTGCGTCTATTACGGAAAGTAACTCTGAGACAGAAACGCAAAATGAGCTAGATGAATGTAAAATTCCGACTGAAACACAAAAGGAAGAAGGGGAAAATGATTCTGTGATAGAATCGGAAATTGAGTCTGATACGACCAACATCACAATCCAAGACGACGATTCATTAGCTACCCCCACAAAAGCAAAACACCCGGGACAACTATTGAGCATCAAGGCTAAAATGCATGGTCCTTCCACCGTGCCGGCACGGCGACCAAAACCGCGGAACGTAAAATCAACTGAGTCTATTTTGAAAAGCAAATTTCAGACTGAAACACAAATTGAGCTAAATGACAGTAACTCTACAGACAAGACTGAAAGTGGGCAAGCGGAATGTAATTCAGAGACGGAAGAAGAGCCAAATCTGCCAAAGGAATGTAGTTCAGAGAATGAATATCCAAATGAGTCAGAAACTATAAACGCCACTGTCCAAAATGTCGCTTCGACAATTCCCTCCTCGAGGTCTGCAATATATATTTACGTTCTGTCACCTCCTTATGACACAGTACGTACCATAACAATTAAATTGAATTGAGCATTCTTAAATGCTCAGACCAATTGAAACGTCTGGATGATATGCTTTTTAAAGTGTGTACTGTTCCATTTTTCCTGAGATGTACAATAGGTGTTTTTTTGAAACTGATGCCTGCTCAGAACGCTCCAATTCCAATTTTTATGACCGAGGCGATTTGAAATTTGATTATTTTCAGCGGTCTGGGCAGAGAGCAATATTTTTTCTTGTCAATATGAATGTAAAGTGATAATATTTAACTTTTTTTTAATTAAACGCTCAATGTAACTTAACGTAGTATTTAATATGTTATATTAAGCAAAGTAAAATTAAATGCTCAATGTAACACATTTCAGTATTTAATAATTTTTATTATGTAAAATCAAATTAAACGCTCAATGTAACGTAATGCAATATTTTTTTATTATGTACAATTAAACGCTCAATGTAACGCAACACACTATTTAAATTTTTTATTACGATGTGCAACAGTTCCTTACATCAGTGGTGTTAAATAGGAGAGATTGTTGGCAGGGCGAGATTTACGTTCTGCGGGGCCCTAAGCGAAAATTTTAGCCGGACCCCAATCGAAATTATGACCTTAAAAGAAAGATTAGCAAAACTTTATACTATGCATAGGTCGTGTCGTAAAAACTATCGTGCAACTATGACTATTTCCAAAAATTTATAATTGCGGAATTTGTATAACTTTTAAATTGTTTAAATCCATTTTTGCAATCCAAAAATATTCCCTTTGTATTGGTACTAAATGTAATATTTTATTTTGCATTGGAATTTAGAAGTCCGAATTATTATTATAACCCGTTTTAAAATGTGGTTAAAAGAAAACTTTTCTGCCTTTCTGAACCAGTTCATCAACTCAAAATAATTTATACAATCGGCAATGTCATAGCTATTTTACTGTTATTTAATTAGCAGGTCGTGAGCAATATTTTTATATTTTTAGTTTAGAAAAGCTACGTTTCGCTCAAATTACTTTTACAAGTAAGCTGATCGAGAAACGCTAAAAATTAAAAAAAAATACACTGAATAAAAGCATTTATGGTTTGAGACAGGTCCATACCCAGGGTCGAAATTTGGGGGGTGCCAGCTGCTAGGCATAAAATAATAGGGCAAAATTTAAGCAAAAACGAACCAGAAATACGCGAAAAATTATACAGTTTTTTGTTCGTTTGGAGCAAAATTTTACACTTTTTGCTTTTTATAAAATTCCAAAAATATCTAATGCATAATACCATAATCAGGGGGTGCTTGAGCACCCATAGCACCTCCCCTGGGCACGGGCCTGGTTTGAGATTGAGATTGTCTCACAATCAGTCTCAACTCGCCAATCAGTTTACCAGCATTTTATAAATCCAAGCAATAGCTATTTAACTAGTCTTAGAAATAATGAAGTTTAAAAATAAAATTTGTTAGAAACAAAATAGTATGGCTGTAAAAGAGAAGTACTTATTTATTTATAGATTAGAATTGAACCAGCCTAAAAATACAAAAAACTGGATTTTTTTTCCTTCGGACGCAAATAACCTCATTTTTCAGGATTTGGGGGTTGGTGGGCATATACACCCTATGCTGAATATTTAATAAAACTGAATTATTTAATAAAAATATTTAATATGATATAATATACCTTTGTAATTCAGTTGACTGAATTCGGGGCACCTTAGAACAATCAGCCAATGACTGTCAGTGCTACGCTCCTTTTTACCCTTAATATTTTGTACATCGTGATGATTGAGGATTTAGTTATGTTAAAAGCATGACGTTCGTAAATTCTACTCCTTGTTATGACGCGGTACCTGTGAAGGTAAATAAAATATAAAATTTATTTCAATTGGGCTTTTGCAAGGTGTGAATAGTGTCGTCTCGTTCATCGTTGCGGACTACTTGTTAATGAATTTCTTATTTACCTCGGGTCGGGAGGTGTTGTGCGTCGTGTAGGCTTTTCTGGTTCGAGCTCTACATTTGCCTTCACTTGTAGATCCAAATATTGATCAATTTCAGAAGTATTAACTTTTTGAAATGCCAAGCTCCAGTCCGTCATCCCAGTTGGGTTTAATTGTTGGTGGACGTAACCGATTAACTCGGCACATTTCAAGTGGGGGCTGGGGAGCTGTTTATTCTGGGGTGGACATAATTAATGGAGAGGTGAGCCAAATAAAATTATCTATTATTTAAACTGGGTTGTTTCTCTCTTTCCACTTTTCTGCTATTCGTCAACATTTTTCTCTAACTGTTACTTTTACTGTTTTTTGGCTATAGCCTGCGGACTGCTATTTTTAATTTATATTTTCATACAGAGTCGATTTTCCCATTACACAGAGATATAATAATATATTATAAATGTTTGTCACAAAAAACGCAGTTGCTGACTGTCAGAAAATTATAAAACCTCGGAGTGAACTTTTTCTTTTCAACGTGATTTTTCCAATTCTGTACTATAGAATTTTCAAATCATTAGTAGTACATTATACCTATATGAAAAGTCATGTTGTTACTTATGACTTACATTTAACATTTGAATTTTGGCATGAAGCATTTATATTGATTTACGTTTAAAATATCAAATTGATTCGGTTTAAAAAACAGAACGATAATATTTCAAATATTGAAATTATGAATGATTCTTCTGACAAATTCCGATTCTAAGATCTGGAAAAAACCTTAGATTTCTATACTCACACAACATTAAATCAAAATGTGAAATTATAAAAGTTAAACTCAAAATTTTGCATTGAAACAGACCTCAGGATACATATTATTGTGAAACTCAAGTATTTTGCCTGGATTTACGTGACTTTTCATTTCGTTAACTTTTATTGGTTCTTGATTCTACAATTTTAAACACAAAGTTGATTTTTGTATGTTGCCAAAAAACATTTGAAATAAAGAAGTAGGTAATGCTAATATGGAATTGTGAACTGATTTTATTAAAACACAAACTTTTTCTCACTTCAGGAAGTAGCTGTGAAAAGGGCGAGCTGCGCATTTAGAGGTGAATGTGAAATGTTGCTCAACGAAAGCAAAATATACAAAATTCTTCAACGAGGAAAAGGATTACCCTCTATCAGGTGGTCTATTATTTATTATTATCATCCCTACCGAAGCATGATGCGTTTTTTATGTTCTATATTTCCAAATAATATTTGTTTGCATTTCCTGTGCGTTAAAAATTAATTTGCACATTTGTAGATGGTATGGACGGGAAGGGGACTATGACGTCCTGGTAATGGATTTGTTAGGACCGTCGCTGGAAGATCTGTTTAATTTATGCTCGTCCCATTTCTCAATTAAAACTGTTCTGATGCTTACCCAACAAATGATTGGCAGATTGGAATTCATTCATGCGAAGAATTTTATACACCGCGACCTAAAGCCCCACAATTTCTTGATGGGGATTGGAAAAAATTGTAATCAGGTATTCACATATTATTTCTACATCTTTCCACCATTATAAATATAATTGAATCTCGGAGGGCCATGTAGACATTCTTCGGTCAATTGGGACAATGCTGGTCAAATTTTACGAATGCATATACGACCTTTCATCAAGGTTGTTATATTTTGAGATTATAGTTCGAAATTTTCGAGATTCAAAAAGAGACTCTGTTTTTGAACACTCAAAACTAAACAAAGTTGACCGATGTTTTTATACGTAATCCTACCTCAAAAATAATATTATCTGAATAATAGTGAAAATAAACTTGTGATGTGTATTTTATTTTTTAGCTCTATTTGGTTGATTTTGGTATTGCTAAACAATACCGAGATTGTGGTACTCTTCGTCACAATCCTTGCGATGATAATTATATTATGTGTGGAACACCTCGATTTGTATCCATCAACGCTCACTCAAAAGAACAAAGGCAAGATTCAACTTAATTTGTGTGCTCATTTATTGAATTCATTCGATCAAGTTTGTCAAGTTATGTACTAAGTCTACATATTAAAAATGTTACCGTAATTTTATTCATAATTTTCTTTGTGTTTACTTTAAAACTTTGTATGTTTGGATTTAATCATTACTTCAATTCAAAGAGATTTAATACACGTGGTGGTTTTCTTGTACGTCGATGTACAATAAACATACATCGCTTTATATTTATATAAATTAAATATGCGGTGAGATATAAGCAACTAATTTGAATTAGAGTTAGACAATAGAGGTGTCAATATTTGAAACTTTCAGCAACGAAACCAAACCGGTACTATTTAAAGCCAAACCAAGTCAGCCTTTCCAATAAATTCAATGAATCAAATAAATTAAACCTTAACTTTTGTCACATTTTATAGTGTTAATGGTTAACTCGTTTGCAACATTTCAGATAACATTTGTTCTGTAAATGTAAAAGTGTTATTATTGTGTGATTACAGCCGACGTGATGATATGGAATCGCTAGGATACGTTCTAATGTACCTGCTCCGTGGAAATCTTCCGTGGCAGGGGTTGGAAGCCGCAACTTTATCTCAGAAGTTCGAAAAGATACGTGAGAAAAAGTTAACGACTTCCGTGGAATTATTATGCAAGGTTTGTCATCTTTTCTTATTTAATTATTAATTTGACGAAGTTAAAGCCATGGCCATGGGGATGAGTTGTATAAATATACGGGCTATACCCTTTTTATCTTTCGAAAGCTATTTTTATACAATGCGTTCCAAATCCTACTATGTGATTTTCACTTATGTTTGAAATTAAAGACTGCCAGTTTTTTATTTGGAGACCAAAAGTATTTCAATATAACGACAATTGTTTTTAATAAACGGAGTCTGAGTAATTCTGCTGCTACTAACAGGGTCCCGGTTAATGTTAGCGCGTGCCATAGTCCACACAGTTTCTAACAGTTTCACTGTTGACTTTGTTGCTTACCTTAGACCGTTGAAATGGTTTATTGATTATTAAGTTTTGACGAAAATAATGTATAGTGTTTAAGCCATCTAATATCTATTCTATTTTATGAGGTTTTACGGGGAATTTTGTCGATTAAATTATATTACCGTAGAAATTGAGGCGAGAAGTGAATGATCGTTTTGTTTATGATGAATATGCTGAAATTTAAACCCTGCATTAATTTACACAATATGGCGGTGTTGAAGAATTTTAAAGATTGTGATGATTAAAATATTTTTCGCTTGATATGATAAATGAGCAGTTCATAAAGTAACTAATTGATTCGTTTTGAATGTAGGCATATCCCTCTGAGTTTGCTGTGTATCTAAATTACTGTCGAGGGCTCCGTTATGAAGATACTCCGGATTACATGTATTTGCGTCGGCTCTTTCATAATTTTTTTCCGTAAATTAAATCACAATTATGATAACATGTTTGACTTGACCTTATTCAACCAAAAACCTATACCGTTTATTGCGGCAAGTAAATCTCAGATGAAAATAGATACTTTAAGCTCGTTTGAAACAGTCTGTACGACCGGGTCACCAATATGTCGATTTTACATATCAAAAGAGAACTATGGTACGAGTGAGCAAAGAGAAAGTGATTCTGAGACTTATTTGCCTAATGAGCAAGCGGAAAGTAACTCTGAGACTGAATCACAAAATGAAAAAGAAGAAAATAACTCTGGGCTTGAATCGCATAAACAAAATGAAAGTAATTCTGAGAATGACTCACAAAGTAAGGAAGACAAATGCAACTCGGAGAATGATTCACAAAATGAGCAAGACACGACCAACGTCACAATACGAGAGGACGATTCCACAGCTACCCCGACGTCTGCAATTAATCTTTACGTTCTCTCAACTCCTTATGAAACAGTACTTGCGATAATAATTGAGTTAAATTAGGTTTTACTATATTCACAGTCAAATTAACACGTCTGACACGCTTTTTAAAGTGTGTAGTGATCTATTTTTTGGTAAGATTTACAAATATTTGTGATAAAAACGGATGCTGGTTCAGAAAGTTTCACTTCCAACTTTTATGACCAGGGGACATACGGGGTTAGCGGTCACATCAATCCGCAATTTTTCTTTTCAGTCTGAATGTAACGGGATAATATTTTTCACATTTTAGTTCGTATTGTATATTGCCATTAAATCATCTATGCATGGTAATTCAGTAGTTTGTATTATATAAAACAATTACACACTTAAGCATTTTCTATTACAACTAGACGTTTTTCACGTAGATTGTAGTGATAAATCGTGGGTTCATTAATTAATTAAATCGGTTAAGTTATGCTTTGGTTACATTTCGCTTCTAATATTATGTGGGTTCACAATTTTAAATGATATTTTGATGAATAAAATTCTGCAAAGGACAATTAGATAAAAAATTGAAATTTTTTTTTTTAAATTACTACAAATATTAGAGTTATTTTATCTATTTTTTGGCTTCGTTGAAATTTCTTTGGTAATTTTTATCTCTCTTAAACACAATCATAACATGAGTTAATTATATTGGGCATGCTCACGCCTTGGCGTAGCAAGGGCACTGAGAGGGATGCTAGAGCGCCCCCAGAATATGCTAATTTACACTACACATTTGTCAACATTTCAGCAAAACAAACTTTCTTCCTCATACAGACACGACACACGAGACATTTTTTTCCCTTCGTTTTTTGAAATAGAACGAAAATAACGTAAAAATTGCCTTACAACACATGTACTAAAGCCTGCGGCCAAATCTCAAGCGCCGCCAAAAGCCCTTATGAAATTGGGTAATTGGGGCAAGTTGTTACAATGTACCTTGCTACTTTTTTACTTCATTTTTCACATCGGGAAGGAAGAGAATCCAACAATGTGAATGTCGTCCGTGGGTAAATTGTAATCCTTTTTATGGCGCGGAGCCTGTGGGGGAAAATTTATTTTCATTAAGCCTTGGCAATGTGTGAGGACTTTTTCAGTCTTCTAGTTCATCGTTGCCAACTATCAACTATCTGTGGCTGAAATTATTATTTACCTCTATTCGGGGTTATTGTGAGCAGTGCAGTGTAGTCTTCTCTGGTGTGAGGTTTACATTTTCGTTCACGTCTACTTCAAAATTTTGATCAAAAACTTCATAATTACTCCATTTAGAAATGACAACTTTCAACCCGTCATCCCGGTTGGGCTTAATGGTCGGTGGACGTTATCGATTAGTTCGGCACATAGGAAGTGGGAGTTTCGGAGATGTTTATCTTGGATTGGAAATAATGACAGGAGAGGTGAGCCAAACAGAAGACCCAATTAATTTATTGGGTTATTTTTTTTAGGTCACTTTTCCTGCTACCATTCAACGTTCAACACTTCTCTTACTGTAAACTGTTCGTTTTACATTTTACACTCAGTGCAATCTAGCTAACCTATGGGCTTCTGGTTCTGGTGACTTCTTATTTTTTGCACGTTTATAATTTTATTCTGAATCAATTTTCCAATTACACGGGCGTAATATATGATAGGATTGGGACAAGGGCGTAACAACGTAAGGGCTCACCAGGCTTGAGCCGCCCCGCCCCCCAGATTCCGGAAAAAGGGTTGTTCTTCTACAAAATTTGCGATCTTCAGCCCTCCAGACGACCCAAGCCACCATTATAAAATCGTAGTAACGCCCCTGGTTTGGGACAAAACTGAAGTTGCTAACCCATCAGAAAATTATGAAATTTGCAACCTAATGAAAGTTTATTTTTACAGAATTTTTTAGACCTGATTCACTTGTGCAGTTGTTATTGTGCCCAACTGACTTGAAATTGATAACCAATAT
Source organism: Pogonognathellus flavescens (assembly GCA_019776165.1). Taxonomy (NCBI): domain Eukaryota; kingdom Metazoa; phylum Arthropoda; class Collembola; order Entomobryomorpha; family Tomoceridae; genus Pogonognathellus; species Pogonognathellus flavescens. Next base: position 3,421 of record JABASD010004816.1, on the reverse strand, counting down.
TAATATTGAGTATTATAAACTGTTTAAGTATAATATTTCATAGTAGTCCCACGTGCAAATCAATATAAATATAGTAAGAACAGAAATGAAAAACTAAAATCTTCATTCTGTTATTAGGGTGACAACCCAACCTCATCTGTACCAGGATATTGATAGGAAATGGCGTGAATTTAGTCGTGTAGTTAATTAAGTTTTTGATGTTTATGTTAAGAAATGTTTTTGAAAAGTCAAGTTTTACACGGCTTATTTACAAAACTATATTTATAATTGTAAAATATAAATAATCTAAATATTCAAGCATTAGCGATCTTCAAATTCACGCGGTCTTCACTTTCAAACCTAAACCAATATAATCACATAACAGTATTTAAATTACAGTGTTGTGTAGATTGTAGAAGCTATGTTAACGCAGTAGTCGAACATGATCGCATTACCATTAAAGTGACTTCGCGTTACGTAACAACAATGAACAATCTGATTTCTTATTTTTTTAACTTTTATTGATCATTTATTTCATAATTTTTTCACACAATACTGACTGTTGTTTGGTTTGCCAACAAATTATGTGAAGATTTGAAACAACGAAGTAATGTTTAAATTTAATTGTAAAATAATTGTAATAAAATATAAGCTTTTTCACTTTTCAGGAAGTCGCTGTGAAACTAGAGAGCGTTGAAGTCGAAGATGAATGGTTGCTAAACGAAAGCAATATATATAAAATTCTTGAAGGTGGAAAAGGAGTGCCCCGTATCAGGTGGGCCATGTATATTATCATGACTATATATCGGCGATGAGTTTTTTTGGATTTTCTACATTTCCCACATACATCATATTTGTTTGCATTTGAAATAATAAATGGGGTTAAAAATTGAATTACGCTTGGTGTGATGTGGAATTGTAGATGGTATGGACGAGAACGGAACTACGACGCCCTGGTAATGGAATTATTAGGACCTTCCCTGGGAGAGCTGTTTCATTTATGCTCTAAGCGTTTCAACATTAAAGCGGTTTTGATGCTGGCCCATCAGATGATTGGTAGATTGGAACACATTCACACGAATAATTTTGTACACCGGGACTTGAAGCTCGACAACTTCCTAATGGGGATAGGAAAGCATTGCAATCAGGTATACACATATTGCTTTTTCACCTTTTCACTACTAATGGCGAATCTCGGGAAAGCAGAACCTTGTGCTTTCATGAAACTCGTACCAAATTGGGATTAAAGGTTCGAAATTTTGAGGCTAAACTGGAAAAGCTGTGTTTGAAATGCCAAAACTAAAAGAATTTGGCCATTATTTTTATACATATCTCTGTTCTAAAAGTAATATTAATATTGGAGCAGTAAAAAGTGACTTGCAATGTTATATTTTTATTTGTAGCTTTATTTGGTCGATTTTGGTATTGCCAAACAGTACCGAGATTCAAGCACGCTTCGTCACTTTCCCCATGTAGATAGACGTCTTTCTGGAACAGCAGAATTTGCATCCATCAACGCTCAATCAAAAGAGCAAAGGTAAGATTCAACGTAATTTTTAACGCGGTTTTCTTTTAGCGTTAGCAAAACATTCAAGACATTATTATTAAACAAATTAGACATAAAATCAGACTTAAGCAACAAACTTGCATTTTAGGTAGACACGAGAATGTTTAGGTAGAGAATGAATAAAATATGACTAAAGTATGATACTAACTTGTTGTTTCATAACGAGAATTTATGTGAAAAAATTAAATATCTAAACTAGCAAATAGATAGTAAAATAATAATGATCTAATAACATAACTTTCTATCTTTGTGCCTGGCAGCTTCAAAATTTTTAGAATTGTGGCATAATACAGTTTGGATAACGATTTTTTGTCCTTGTAGGTGTATTTTATTTGTTGTGAACCATGCAGTTGTGTGTAAGTATATACTTTTGCTTACTAGTCTATAAAATCAGGTAGTAACAGAATTCAGAACACAAACGTCAGAGTTGATGAGAATTAAGTTAATTAAGAAACACAGATACCGCTAAGCATTAGTTTTGTACGTATCTAATTGTTAGATATTCACTAGTATCACCAGATTTAGATTTTAATATTAACATTAAAACATCGAACTATTTGCTTCATTTTTTAATGTAAATGGTTAACTTGGTTGCAATATTTTGCATAACATTTAATCTGCAAATGTAAAAAAGTCATTTTTTGTGTGTTGACAGCCGACGTGATGATATGGAATCGCTAGGCTACGTTTTAATGTACCTGCTCCGTGGAAATCTTCCATGGGAGGGGTTGCAAGCCTCAACTAAACCTCAGAAGTATGAAAATATACGTGAAAAAAGATGTCCACTTTAGTGGCAGTCTTATGCCAGGTTTGTCAACTTCATGTCCATTCTTGAATTTTTCTCTTAGGATATTCATGCGTATTGCGATGATTACAATGTTTTTCGTTTAATAGGTTTAATGAGCACTTTATATAAGTAAACTAGCTAATTGATTCGTTTTGAATGTAGGGATACCCCGATGAATTTGTTTTGTATCTACATTACTGTCGTAAGCTCCGTTATGAGGAAACTCCAAATTACACATATTTACGTCGGCTCTTTCACAATCTATTTTATCGTAAATTAAATTACAAGTATGATAACATTTTTGACTGGACCCTATTAAATCGAAAACCGACTGCGTCTATTACGGAAAGTAATTCTGGGACAGAAAAGCCAAATGGGCTTAATGAATGTAACCTTCAGACTGAATCAGAAAGTGAAGAAGAGGAAAGGAGGATGTTTTTAACCAGACGACCAATCAATAAAACCACTCTTTCAATTGTCGCTAAGACTGAACCACAAAGTGAAGTAATAAAAAGTAATTTAAGTAATTGTTTGACCGAATCGGAAATGGAGCAAGAAGAAAGCAATTATGAGACTGAACCAAAACATCAAGAAGTAGAAAGTAATTCTGCGACCGAATCGGAAATGGAGGAAGATTAAAGACACTCTGAGACTGAACAAAAAAATGAAGAAATGGAAAATAATTCTGCGACCGAATCGGAAATGGAGCAACAGGAAAGCCACTCTGAGACTGAATCTGAAATTGAGCCTGATGCGACCAACAACGTCACAATCCAGGACGACGATTCGACAGCTTCTCCGAAGACTGTAATTATTATTTACGTTCTCTCACCTCCTTATAACAATGTACGTACCATAAAACTTGAATTGAATTGAGTATTATTATATACGCCGTCAATTTTGAATCTGTGCACTCCCTGATCATTTTAGTAAAATGTACAAGCAGTGTTTTCTAGAAATTTGCTTTCTCAGATAGCCAGGGCCGTAACAAGGCTGGCCCGGCCCTGAGGAATATTGTGAATTTTTACATGGCCCGGCCCTTCAACAATATTGAACGACTAATTCAGATTTCGAACGCCATGCAAATG
>JABASD010004815.1:0-14231 GCA_019776165.1 Pogonognathellus flavescens | reverse complement strand
TAGGTAAAATGTTATATTTTGTCTTTGGTAACATAAAGCCATTGTCAAAGAAGCTTTTTGCTACGACATCACTGCCAAATTAATTACGCCGCCAAAATTGGATTTTGGCCACACTGTGCAATGGCGTAAGTCCCAGCTGTAAATGTTGTATTAACGGACGGATTAGATGGATCCCTTTAAATACATTTTCAGGTGAAAAATTAGAACATATTCAATATTAATTTCGAAACAAATAAAAATAAATATTATAATAGTAGACCCAAAATATGCCATGAGTGTGATATTGGCCTGTCTATCCATTCTGTAGGCAGAGAGAGTCACTCCTTTATCTTCTCGCTTTTCCATAGAGCCCAACATTAAATTAAATTTCGGTCCATATAGATACATGTCGTCTTGAGGAGAGTAGTCTCTCACTAAAATAGTACAAAATAGTTTTCATGTATTTTGCATATAGGGTTTAAAGATTAATCAAATCAGTTAATTAATTTTAATTGTAGACAAATTACTATTATTACCACTATTAATTATTTGAAACTCCCGTGTCCAAAATGTGCCAGTGCCAACACAAGTGTATTTTCCCGTAACCTTTTCCTCAAAAAGTGACGTATTGAGCCGGAATCCTTCCCACGCATCATATGACAAACTATAATTGTCAACAGTCAAATTTCCCTGTCAAATTAAAAATAATTGTTGAAAACAGAAAAGTATAGTTCATAAGTGAGTAGGAAACAACTTTATCATCTTCATTTCATAACAAATTTTGCAGATATAAATGGTAGTAACAGGTTTTATATGTATACATAGTGGGTATACATTATACGTCCCAGTAGCGGTTTTGGTTGGATTTTTTCGAATAAAATGAGATAAAGTAAAGGCATAAAGACACCACATTATTCCTGAAAATCTAAACGAACAAAAATGTTGCTCGATTATTATAACCAGGCCCGTAACCAGGATTGAAAGTTGGGGAGTGCTAAAAAGCAAGAAGCAAAAAATATTCATAAATGAATTCAGGCGGGCAACTAGAATTGCCATTTGGGGGTCACACGACCATTTCAAGCTTATTCCAAAATGTAGAGCAAAATGGAGGTTAAAATGAACCAGACACAAATTATATTCGCGCGTGCGCGTGGCGCGGAAATTTTTCTTGCTTTTTATTTCTTAGAGTCAAACTTTCTACTTTTGGCTTGTATTTTGAAAATTCCAAAAATTTCTACTGGTTGTACTTATGTTTCCAATTAACTAGTAATTAGTAATATGAATTTGTATATTCATGATAGCGGATTGTGGGTGGGTATTACCTGTTCATTACGCAATTGCATTATTGGAGTATTTTCAGCGGGGTATTTTAAATCTATACAAGGAAGGTACACCATTTCATCTTGAGAAATAATTAGTTGCGACGATCCATAAAAATTATATTTGTGGTCCGCTGGTGAAAAAAGTTTATGAAAATTGTGTTAAAATATAATAAAACATTACAACATGTTCCGTTTCAAACTGAAAGCAGAAATAAAACTTAGTTGTGTATTGTGTGTCTGCTGAAGTGATTTACGTACTATCTCTGTAACTACCCGAATCGTAGAATTCTACAAGCAGGTGAATTTTTTCAGTTGGATCGTCGACATTGGCAATTGTGTATTTGACAACATCGCCTTCAAAATATCTATAGACTCGGTGAGACGGAAACCGAATGTGGAGCTTGTATTTGGATGTAGAAGGGTCGAATGGATCTTCAACTATTTTTTCCGGTCTCATTTCTGTGTATTGGGTTTGGGGATCTCCATCTTTGAATTGAACGTGCACAGACAACTGAGAATTGGACGTGCAGGTGAAGGAAACGCTGGAATACGCCAAAGGCGCTTTGTGATAACTCTGAGTCCCCACTAAAATCACAGCGCTGTTTTGTTTGTGAACACAATTCACACTTGTATCCTTTGCACGAAGAAAACGGATCTCACACTTAATTCCAGCTAATTTCGTCGTTGAAAACACAGAACAAGAAAAGGGAGTGAAACTTTCTTCATTAATATCACCATTACAAAGTGCTATTTCAAAACTCACAAAATAAAATATTATGGCTCTGTAAATTCTAACCATTTTATACGAAAATGAAACTATTGTTTAATAGCAAAAAAAAATTGTATGCACTGCAAAATAAATAAATTCGTGTTCAAAATCATGACAGGGACAAGTCAATATTAAACTATATACAAAAATTTTTACGGATCATTATTAAATTGAAAAAAACGATGTTAACCTTAAGTTTATTTCCCTATACTTTATACACAGCGACTCAATGCATGAATAAAGTGATATTAAAATACAAAAAGAGTAAAGCAGAAATTATCAGCTTAATAACAAACCGCGATAATAGGTAATAACTAAAGACCGGAAAGGCAGGCAAAAGCGTATTCTAACTTGATTCTAACTGCTAATTCCCAGTGATGTGAGACTCTGTATTTATTATCCACTTCACATGCCAACAAGCATATTATATTTTGATTCCTATTGTGCCTATTTTTGCTTATTTTTTGTTTTTAGTGCCTATGCCTAGGCATTTATTTATTTCGTCTATTTTGGATTTTTATTGCCTATTTGTGCCCATTTCGTAAAAAATTGGCCTAAAAAGGCAAAATTCGACTTATTTTGCCAATTCTTGGTTTTTAGTGCCAATAAATGCCTATTTTGTAAAAAAACTGTGAAAAGCTGGCAGATTTGGCGCGAGTGAGGAGCTAGAGGTTGGACCAAAGCAACTGGACAAAAATTAGGGTGGATCGTTTTAAAATGTAGTAGTCAGCAAATATTTTTATGTCGTGTGTTGGTTGCACACACGCAAGCTCTTTTCAGAGCCGTGTGGTGCAGATTTTAAAATGCAACGATTTAATTGTTGGCAGTATTGTGTAGGTAACTGCCGTTTTCAACAGGTTTTTATCCTATTTATAGCACTAGTTCATTTGTCATACCTCAGTTTTATCATTTTTATCTTTAATTTTTGAAATTTTTAGCGCTTATTTAAGTGCCTATTATTTTGCAATGTTTAAGAGCTTAAATGCATGCTGTTTTTGAGATTTGTCGTGCCTGCCTTTCCGGTCTTTAGTAATAACAAAATGATTAGCTAGTACGACATCAGTAGCTTTAACACCGTGTCCACTTTACAATAACAAGTTAAAAAATTATATAAACATTTTCATTATGGCTTATCTTATCCAGGTTGATGGAGGTTGGACTTGTTGGACACTTGCGGTGTTGTTTGTCGAAGGACATGTAAAAATGCCGATCCGTAGCTGGAACTGCATTTCGGAGGTGTTGAAGGTATTTGAAAAAGTTAAAAATGGTACATTAAATTGCATCTTGTACTCAGAAATTCACGCTCAGCATCCTCATTTTCCCTAGCTATGTCCTTCGTGCCGAATGAACTTTGTTGAGCGTGACACGACACGTGACTGCACTAATTCGCCGTCACTTAGGATTATCCTTATCTTACTATGAGGATTTTTGATCTTCAAGCGCTTATATTTATTAGGCACGTACCCAGGATCAAAAGTTGGGGGGTGCCAGACAAAATGAAAGCATTGAATTCCCACGAAGCGTAAAAAAATTGACAGTTTTTGTTCATTTGGAGCCAAATTTTATACTTTTTGCTGGTTTTTTTGAAAATTCCAAAAATATCTGATGCATAATACCATAATCTGTGGGGTGCTTGAGCACCCATTGCACCCCCTGGGTACGTGCCTAATATTTATTATATATTATTATGACTCGTATAATTATGTGTACCCATTATTACTCTCAACGATATTAACTGACATAGAATCAAACATAGAATAGATTGAATAGAATATTAATTAAATATTGTATAAACCTCGTATAATATAATCTATCTTACTTGCAAACAACTCAATTACCTTTTATGTACTTATACTATACCTATATAAATTATACAGAAGTATTAAATCCATCATTATATTATATATCAACGTAATTAAGGACAACGCTTGATGATGACAGGAGAAGGTAGTCTAATAGTTCCCGAAATCTCGATTTTCTGTGCAAATTTTGTCTGACAACCCCTTTTTTCCGGAATTTGGGGGGGATCAAGCCCGGTGAGCCCATACGCAGACAGCAGATACGCCCTTACACACATGTTGTATGATTGTATGAAAATTGAAAATCCACAAAACCAAAGAATCATCCATTCCAACTTTCCAACTATCCAAAGTATCCAAGGATTGGATTCCAAACTCTAGCTCTGAGGTAAGTCTACTGTGAGCATGAAAGCTAAACACTGCGTCGAATTTTCTGATCAGAATGTGGTAAGTACAAATCAAGTATTAATTGTGGGAATCGAACTATCGAACATCAAAGTCCATTTCACATTTTTTATTTGAAAGTAATTTTTTATTTCTTTTTGGAGTTGTCCGTCGGTGTATTTGTCGCAACAACGACAGTAACAAAATTGCACTACCAACAGAAGAAAACAGGACGTCAAGGAAAACAACAGTCAAAGAATATATAGACAATAGGCGGAGTTGGTTGGACGTGTTTGTAATTTTTGTCCGGTTATAAACAAATCTGAACCATAATGAATGCCAACTTGAGCCAAGCCAACGACTATTATAAAAAATCGCAGGTGACATCCGGTCTGAGCAGTGTACTGAAACGAAGTTACCTAGAAAAAGCGATTTCTATTTACAGAACAGAATTTACCAAAACAACTTCAGAAAATCGACCGTCACTTTTAAAAAACCTAGGACTGGCTAATTTAAGGTTGGGAGAAGTGCTGGACCCTAAATTCGATTTGTTGTTAGTAATCCACTATCTGGCAGAAGCTGTCAAAGCCATTTCTATATCCTGGAGCCTAAGACCTGACCAACAAAACTCGGAATGGGGCGGACAAATGGAAGAATTTGTTTCTGATTGTTTTGAAAAAGCGTGTCGCTCATGTAAGTATATCATATTTAAATATTTTATCAACTAATGTTACAAATATTAGAGATTTGTGTTTCCATTGAACATTTTTTTTACAGTGAATGAGGACATCACCAAATTTTACCTGCTCAATCAAATGGTGAAAGCTGTAGGGCCGGAGAAAAACTTCAACGCATTTCGTGTACGATGTCATCTGACAAACGGACAGTATTTTTATCGATGTGGAGTCAAAACAATGGAAAAGTACGAAATATTTTACAATTCACAGCATTTTTAATGACAATATACAATTAACTTTTTTCGCTAGCTAGCCTAGCCTAGCTTTCTCATATTACTTCTCAATTTTATTTTATTACAGGGCGGATTTTCAAAAAACCGTTCGACTGGTCGAATATTCCCGACAAGAAATCGAATTAGCCTTGCAATCCGCTAATGGCGTTGAAAATAGAGATGCACTCCTGGTTGATATTACTGGCCTTCAGGAGGACGTTTCATTTCTGAAATGTTCATGCGACTCGATCCGATTGCGAAAACAGGCAGACAAATGGTTTGATACTCACATAATGCAGACTGAAGAACTGAATTTTGAAATGGTGTGGGAAATTTTGGACTTGTACAAAGCGTCTGAAGTTCACTGTCGCAACATGGATATTGAAAACGAAGCGATTGCCGTTTCCAGACAAGGAAGAATTTATCACAAGATTTTAAAATTGAAGTCAAAGGCTCACACTTATTACAGAGCAGCTTTCGACCTCGCTCTGACTCTCTTTCCAAGAGATATGAGCAATTGTGAGTGGTTCAAGGAAAGCAAAATCGTGTTGGAGGAAATACAAAAGGCGAAGGTTGCCGAGGAAGAGGCGAAGAAACAAAAAGAGAGAGAACCCTATCTTCTCAAAATGGCTGCGGTACTTGCAGCATTGAAAGCTGTTCATAACATGTAAGAGTCGAAATTACTACACGAGTTCCTCCGTATTTTAGTTGATTTGTTAGAACGGTGATTGAAATAATTGAAATGCGAATTTTGTGTATTTTGAATTGCAGGGAAGATCCATTCAAACTTTTAAAGTACGTTTATTCAACACACCCACCAAAAGTGCAGTTCGATTACGATGAGAAAAGTTTGGGTTATAGCACCATAAAGAAAGCTGTGATGAAGGCCATCACCCAATATCACCCCGATAAACAGGGGGAGTACGATATGGAGTGGCGTATTTTGGCAGAGGAAATTACAAAATGTCTCACTGTTCGATATGAAAACTTAAAGTGAAACTCGTGTCTGAAATTACATGCAATGGATTGGACTTTGGACGTCAAGACTCAATGTTAACTAATGAACTGAATCAAATAAGATTTCCCAATTGTGACAAATCTTAATCGCAAGAATATAATGTTAATCGTTAATTTACTAACATTTGTTAGGATGAAATGTAAGGTAATTTATGCCAAAGAAATGAAGATTTAATTTTAGGATTTATGAATGGACTTCAACTGATTTTAATTTGTGTTTATACGTTTGTAAACAAAAGGATGTTCTTGTAATTATTATCTTGTTTGCTCAAAAAAATCGTGTTTCGGATATTATAATAATTGTAAAGATTCTAAAAAAATCTGTCAATATTTCCTTAAAACCTTAAATTAGATTAGTCATTATTTGTACAAACACTTTGACTAAGACTATAAAGTATGACTTCAGTGTTGCAGTTTTTCTATTTTTCAGTGAATTTTCAGTAAAAAGTGAAAAAGTGGGGGGAAAGTGAAATAATGATCTAAAGTAATGAATTGTGTTGAAATTAAATAGACAGAAGCATATTTATTATACTATACCCTTTATATGTTCTCTCATTCACTACCATCAACTCATTTAGTCTCAAGTCGAAGTTACATTTATATGGAGATTTTTGTTCTCTTATTTCATGCAGTATGGTCGCTTACACGTAATTCAGACAATTTTTACACATTTTTTTGTGTATTTGTTAATCATTTCCAAATATTAGGTCGTTCCCAAGTAATTTTTTGCCCTTCTGAAGCAATTTTGCTACAATGAAATAAGTGATAGATTTTTCCCAACCCTTTCAATTAAAAATAGCAACTAGCGCAATAATAACACTGAATTTACTTTTCTGCATTACATGGACAATAAAATAATAATGCAAACAGATTTAATTTTGAATTCCATTTTCTCACAGTCAATTCAAGTATCAAATAGCTTTTAATTAATTATACTCTTACAGGTCTAAATGTATTGTATAATGGATATTTTTGCCGCATAAAATGGCGATTAAAGAACCCTATAGGATGTTGGTGTTTATTTGGCCCTTTAAAAAATCATATTTTGCAAACAGCTAGGAACATGAAATTTCACAGGTGTACTCTTGACTATATAACCGACTTATTTTGAAAAATTCAGAGGGACGTTTTTTCGTTAAAGGAAAATATTTACCTCCAAAGTTGAGGCTTTTTCCTACTTAAATACATGGGCTGTATAAACAGCCTGCCAAAAATCAATGTTTGCAAACCATTACAAAGCTGAAACTTTGCACACATGAAATTAACATATTAAGCAATTTATATACAAAAAATTGGAGGGACGTTTTTCCATATAAGAGAGAAATTGTAATTTAAAATTAAAAAGTTGGCATTTCTTACTTCCGGAGTATTTAAACTAATAGGATTTCGTCACTAGTTACTACGATACTTAATGCTTGCTTACATGACTCAACTGCTGTTAATGTAAATTAACGAAACATTGGCAACAATCAATTGTAAGTCATCCGACCGAGTCAAATATTTGCAAAAATGAATGTATGCCAGGATCCTGTTATCCAATAATTATTTATTGCTGTGAATACATTTTTTGTGACACGAGGTGTTTTTAACAAAATAAACTCTTCATTTTATATATATAACGCTTTTCGTAAATAAATAAAATGAAGTGCTTATTTTGTTGAAACTATCTCATGACACAAAGAATGAATTCACAATATACTCTTCGAGGTTGGAAAAGTCTTACGGTTATTATTTATTTTATTGCTGATTACCTTTATAATTAAAATAAATGTTTATACAAAACCGTGTCGGACTAATATTTGCGTCACATTTAACGTGCCGCCAAAGCTGTATTGCTTCGCCAAGTCCATACTGTCCCACCCTGTCCAACTTGCATGGGTACAAGCAAGAGGGGTGCAATGATGCTTTATAATTTAAACTTGGAACCCTGCGATTGTCAGCATATTCTAAAAAATTGATGCTATGTGCATCTGTGCGCGCTTTAGCGCTGGCGCTAATTAAAAAATCAAATACGATAGATTAAAGTCATATTCAGTATTTAAAAATCGTTTAGAGCAACGAATCCAAAAAATATGCATTTGATGCTATATGCATCTCGGCGCGCTGGCGCTAAATGAAAAAATCAAATACGATAGATTAAAGTCATATTCAGTATTTAAAAATAGTTTAGCGCAATGAATACAAAAAAATATGAATTTGATGCTATATGTATCTCTGCGCGCATTAGCGCTAAAATGAAAAATCAATTACGTTCGATTAAATTCATATTTTGTATTTCAATGAATCTGAATACCAAAAAACACTAAATACAAAAAAGTATTTTTATATACAGCACCAGCGCTAAAATTCGTATTTTTATATTCAACGGCAGCGCTAAAGCGCGCAGAGATGCACATAACATCAAATGCATACTTTTTGGATTCAGCGCGCTGTAATATCTTTGAATACAAAATATTCTGTTTACCGTAGAGATCCATGCATCATTGTACCCCTCTAGATTGTACCCGACAAGCTGGACAGGGTGGGATTGTATGGACTTACACAATCAAAAGTAGCATCTCTGTTTTGTCTGCCTGTTTTAAATCTGTCAGTCAATCAGTCAACCATCAAGTACTTTTGTGCAATTCGCGGAGATTCGTTCTTTTTATATTTTTGCAGTTGTTCATTTGAATTTAGTTCTAATTTTAGTGAATTTTAGTCATAATTTATTTTAACTTTACTACAGTTCATTTTTAATTTATGCGTTGATTTTATTTACTAATTATATTTTATTAGCTAACGTCTGTTTCAGCCTTCACGTAAGTTGAATTTTAATTATATCAATGTGTGTGTTTTAGTGTCTAAACGGGTTCATTTGTGTTCTTTTTTGACGTTCTGCGTCGAATTAATGTTAAAATGATATCAGGGCCGTCGGAAGTCGTCAACGTCTTTTAATCACGTCTTTTTAATACTGCATTTACCAAAGCTATTTTTCAAAGGGGTTTGACCAGCATGTTACAAATGTAACGCCCGTGTTAAAATCGTGCAAAGCACCAAAATATACATTTGTAACATTCGATTTGGGGACGGTTATCAACAACGTTATAAAACTCTCCAACTTTAGTAAATTAGGAACATAAATCTTAGATTTGTGTAATTTAATATAATTGGAGCAAGGATAACTAGCATTCCCAATATAAAATACCCTTTTTCCATTGAATTTAATTCACGGGGGGTCTTATCTATGTCACGTGGGTCGAAGCTGCCCTGTGTGTCCGTTATGGCACTTATTTATTCTAATTTTATTTCATTCGCTTTGTAAAACTAATACCGTAACCGCCGTAATAGAGCCCCATGGCGTATAAACCCCACAGTAGGGAATTAATTCAAATTAAGGAATTAATATATTAAATTAATTATTAATAGAGTAACTTGGTATTCTACGCTCTTTCTTTCAGCATGGACACAAGGAACTGTGGAACTTGCCCACGTCGTATTCCAAGCAAGGATAAGCCATCAAGAATTGGAGCCTTTCATTTAATGGAAAAAATCAAGATGGAAGAAAGAAGATTGAATACTACTTATGATATGAATTCTTATATGTGCCAAAGATGTAAATTCAGATTCATGAAGATGCCAGTACCTCAAGAATACACGAACCCTCAACATAATCATAATGATCATGAACATTACGAAGCCGACAATGGAAACCAAAATCACGATATGGAATACTCAGACCAAAATAACGAAGCCGAGAATATGGACCAAATCAATGAAGTCGAAAATCCTGTATCTTCCACCCAATCAACTGTACAATCATCTTCCACCCAATCAACTGTACAATCATCTTCCACCCAATCAACTGTACAATCATCTTCCAGCCAATCAACTGGACAACCATCTTCCAGCCAATCAACTGGACAACCATCTTCCAGCCAATCAACCGGACAATCATCTTCTAGCCAATCGAGCCGACAATCGTCTTCGAACTACTCTGAAGAACTATCTTCCCTCAGCCAACTAACTATTCAGCCAAACAATATCTACACTTTTAAATCATGTGCAAGAACCCAGAAGTATTGCTGTCTTTGCAAGAATGTTAATGGACGATCATCAATTCCAAAAGAAGCAAGAATGGAAGTATTTATGCTAAGAAAAATTGTTATACCTTCCCAAAACAGATGCTGCTCTACTCATTTAAAGGATTGTGGACTTTTTACAAATGAAGCAATTGCCATGGTACAAGCTACTAATAATCAAGTTTGTCTGTCTAATGAAGAAGTTTCGGACCTAGTATTTGGAATGGCTGAATTTGCAAGATCGAAAGATTCAAACACTTTCAATTTCAACGAAAACTCAAATCTGACTTTAGAAGAATACAAAACCCTATTAGGTGTTTCAAAAACCGATTTTGACGTTATATACACTATATGTTCAACACAATTGAACGATAGTATCAATCGATCTGGAAGAGACGCTTTAGCAATATTCCTAATGAAGCTGCGGTTAAACATGACGCAAGAAATATTGGGTTTGCTGTTTAATATGGATCAAGCAAGAATTTCTATTACATTCAATCGAGTGTTGGATGTATTGTATGAAACTTTTGTTCCTCTTTATCTTGGATACAATCATATTACACGGGAGGAAATGCACAGCTCCTATCAAACCAAATTATCAAGAGCCTTACTGGATGCTCCTCCAACATCATTAATTTTTGTAGCCGACGGAACATACATCTTTATCGATAAACCATCAGAATTTGAAGCTCAAAGATTAACCTACAACCCACAATACAAAGATAATCTTGTTAAAGAATTGATAGTTTCAACAACAAACGGATACATTCTCAATACAGAAGGCTGTTACTTCTCAGATGCTTACCACAATGACGCTTCAATTTTTAACAAGATGCTAGCACGCAATGATGGAATTATGAGCCTTGCAAAAAAAGACGATTATTTCGTCCTGGATCGTGGTTTTCGAGATTCTAAGGATCCCCTAAAAGCGTTGGATATCGAAGTCTATATGCCGGAATTTTTGGACGGAGCAAAACAATTCACAACGGAACAAGCAAACAAAACAAGGATAGTGACCATGATTCGATGGATCATTGAAGTTGTCAATGGACGCATCAAAAACAAGTTCAGGATTTTTCGCGACACCAGCCAAGTGACGTACTTACCGAAGCTTCACAAATTATTTCAAATATCTTGCGCACTTCTCAATGCATTTTCTCCAACTTTTGGCAATGATTCCGGCGCCGAACAACTGGCAAACTCTGCGCGTCAAAGAGCTCAAGTTTCAAACAAATTATTTGAATACGTGGTGCAAGAAAACATAGAAGCTAAACGGACCATATGGAAACAAGCTAGTATTGAGACTTTTCAAGACTTTCCTATATTGACAAAAGAAGATATGAAGCAGATAACATTAGGCTGCTATCAAACTAATTTGGCTGCAAGATACATTCGCCAACACGTGAACAAAAATTCTCCCTGCAAAATCTACATCCATGAAGATCGCCCAGACTTGATCAGAGCCAAAATTGAGTCAAGATTTTCAAAAAATGTGTCAAGACAATTATGGATAGAGTTCCTCCCTGGAGTCAATGGGTCATCGTCCATAACTGGCTATTTTTGTCGGTGCAAGGTGGGCCTCAGAACAGTTGGATGCTGTGCCCATATAGCCGCCGTCTTGTGGTACTTGGGTTGTTGCAGATACAACCCTGAAAACATTCCAGTTGTAAGAAATGTGGTTTGTAATATTTTAAATGTTTGTGATGATTTTGATTGTGAAAATGAAGAGGCTCAAATCTAGAAATGTGTATGTATTTTCCTTTAATGATATTGTGTTCAGCCATTTATTTGTTTTACCCCATATTTATAGTATCAATAATGTAATCAGTGTATGTAACGTAAGTAATGTATATAATGTAAATATTATATAGAATTTGTGTAGTGTAATTATTGTATATAATGTAAATATTATATAGAATTTGTAGTGTAAATATTATATATAATGTAAATATTTTGTATAATGTATATTAATGTATATAATCATTTAGAACTCTGCTGGTATGTTAGGTAAAAAACTATATCATTTTCTTTGGTATTTGTGGTAAGTGTAATCGGTAACTTCTATAAAAGGTGTGTCGATCTAACCAGCAGAGTGTTTGCTCACTATTACTATGCGTCTATGACAGCCCTGAGAAGGTTTAGATCGAAGATTGTTTGCAGTGAATTCTGCTTAAATAATCTATTGTCATTGGATGTGTAGTGGTAGTGGGTATTTTGCATTATACATGTTATTAATCTTTTTTGTATGCTGGTTTACAGGTAAATGAAGGAAGGAAGGATGACTTGGGCTGGCGGGCGGGTGTCGCATGGCTTAATTGCTACTGTATTAACATCAGTACTTTTATTTCATGCTTCACGGTGCCTTCCAAGCCAATACTACATCATGGATGGAGACTTATGTGTAAACTTCGAATATAATATTATGTTCCACAGCTTGTAGGTTTCTTTTTTCTAATGATATGTAACCTAATAATAATCTGAAGACTTTTCCAACCTCGGCGAGTGTTATGTGAATTCATCTTTTGTGACACGCGGTAGCATTAACAAAATAAACACTTTATTTTGTTAATAATATGTAAACTGTTGTTGGATGTTGCGTTCTGTCGGGTTACTTCGCATTTCCTTTCTAGTAAGGAAATAATTTTTTTCAGTTGTTTTTTTAACGCCATAGCCATTTCCATAGATATAATTTTTAGCAATTAACTGTGGCCAAGGAGTTACACTATAAAATCTGCATTTTACTGTTTGAAGTGGCCAGAATTGCGTCTAAATCCTATAGGGATGTTTTACGAAATATAAAATATAAACATTTTTACGTTCATGTTTTCAGGAGGTTTCTTAATTTCTTAAATAATTTTCAGTATGCTTATTTTTCAAATCGTATTTTTATGTGAATTGTCTCTGTACGTCTATGAATTGTCTCATGTGTAACTACTGCAATACAATACACGTTAAAAAATTGTTTGTTTGACGACAGCTATTTTTTAACTTTCCTTTCCTTTTGTTTTCGAAACAAAAGTTAGAGTGGCACTAATACTGATACTTTGATGGTTACTCATAAAACTTTCATGCTTATAACTTTCAGTTATTGAGAAGAATTTCATTGCCCTCATTGTCAGACTGATACATAAAAGTATTTTACAGAGTCAGTGCTTTTATTAATTACTTCTGTGTTGCAATTTGTGGTGGTAGAATAATATTAGGAAGATGATATTCATAACCGTTGCAATTTGTTCGTTGCTTATTATAACCCCTTGTTATACTTCCGGTTCAATTGGTACGTATTTATAACTACACTTTTACAAAGCATGGTGGAAATGTGTTTACCTACGTTTACATCTGCTGAAAGGTATATTGAAATTTTGTGTAAAATTTAATATGGAAATAATCAAGGGCGGTGTACCTAGGATTTTTCTTTTGTGAGGGCACTTATTAATTACAGTGCAATAAGTGCGTATTTGAAAAATGCCCAAGTTAATAAACGAAAATAAGCAAAATCGTGTATACTTTTGTTCTTGTATTTTTTAATTGGAATACTTTTAATGACACTTTTAATATTGTGGCACCTGGGAGAGATCAGCTTCGGTTGTCTGGTGCTGTCAATCAAATAAAGTCATCAAATCAAATCAAATGACGCACTATCAATATTATCACATAAACTATATTATAAAGATTGTTAAAGCGAAAGCTATGCATTGTAGTTTGTTGAAAAGAATTCGTGGTCGCTTCCGTCAAGATCAAATAACCTTGCATGTTTGATATGTGTCATCAATATCAAACTGTCCAAATTCATGTACAACTAGAAATCAGAAAATAAAAGCTACTAATAGAAAAGTAAACAGAAAAGTCGCGTTTTTAATCGGGGTTTTCGTTTTTCCTTCTAAAGAATACGTTCCAACCTCAAATATCGCAATAAAAGGAGAGAAGCTGGTGGATTCCACTTGTGGTATGCAA
>JABASD010004814.1:0-14233 GCA_019776165.1 Pogonognathellus flavescens | reverse complement strand
ATCGAGTGAATAGACAGATAGACAGATAGACAGATAGATACACAAGACAATCTTATAATATATCGTTCCGATACATAATAAGCTTTTTTATACCAAAATGAACTGAAGTTTGGCTCTGCATTCAAAAGGTTATTTAAAATCGCAATGGATGTGGTTGTAAAATAATCATAGGCAAAGCCAGCGTGGGGGACGCTAACGGTACTAAAAAGCCCCGTATAAGATAATATGAATTTACACTAGATATTGCATTCGTAGTAGTACATTATCGTATCAAATTAGCACCCCGTTTTCTGGCTACGCCCTTGAAAACATTAATTATTAATTCGAAGCATAATCTTTCTTACTACGGAAGTGCTAACGACTCGTTAAAAATTCATACACTTTTAAAAGTGACAGACGAGCGTTTATCAGAGATGTCCTGTCCCGTCCTGTCATTTTCTGACACATGACTTAACCTTGACATTTGGTATTTATTGCATTTGCCGATCGCGATTTTTTCAGTCGTGGGTGAAAATATTTTCCTAGATATTAGATACCATTAAAATGTCGCCACGAAAGTGTTTATTGGGCGTCCTTAAGTATAGTTTTAAATTTTAATGACAAATTCGAATTTACTATTTTATAGGAAAGAATTTCAGAGAAACCAATACGAATTCAAAATTAAAATAACTTTCACTTAAAAAGTGAATTAAAGTGAGGGGCGTTGTGAGAAAAGTCATTCATGAGAAGCAGGCCTAAATCAAATGATACTTTCACGTTTTTTTTTCGTTTTGAAAAATTAATTACTGTTTATTCGTCATATTTTATTTCCCTTGAAAATCTGAACATTTTGACAACGTAATGGAAATTGTAATGTTCAGAATAATATACTTACCCAAACTCATTATAAAATTGACACACTAACAAAATTTATACTTTGCATCCGCCAATTTTTCAAAAGGACCCAATCGGTTTATCACAAATTAAAATTAAAAATTTTTCAGCTGTTTATAACTTCATGAAAATACTATAGTGATGATGACTCCGGAGAAAATCATAAAATATTATTAGGCAGACATATTTTAAAACCACGATGTCAATTTTTACGTTATTGCTGCTTTTTATAATTCCACATACGGTTTACAGTATAGATACAAATGAAAATTCATCCAAAGTGGATATCTTACAACAAATTCTAATAAATTTCGACCAGTGCAATTTATATTTCATTTACAATGACAATTTTATCCCCGAAGAAGACATCACTTCTCAAATAACAAGAACTAGAGATATTTATAGAGTTAATATAAACCTTATAAATTCTTCATTGTTTCATTTTGACGTATTCAATTCTGCAAAAAGAAGAGGACTCAGAAAAAACTGTGCTGCCGTCATTACTACAATGTACCATTTCCACAATGATTTTCTCGACAAATTCTCGACTCTTTTAACTTCTCATTTAAACTCACCAGCCAAAAAGAACCACGACTATTTTATTTTCATAACCAAAGAAAAAAACAAGAACAAATTCTTATTGTCCCCATTTGGAATGGAAATCAAAAACAAAATTGTGTTGTACGAAAAAAGCAGTGAATTGCAAGTTTTGACGGCATGTTTTTATTGTTTGAAAGGTTTTCCGGACGTAAAATCCATTATAGAAATTACAGATTTATCAATGGAAAAACTTTTCCCCGACTTTACGACCAATGCAAATGGCCATGAATTGGTTTTTTCTTCATCTACAAAACATGGTGCATTAATTGAACCGGAAGAATTTGAACCTGGCCTGTGGCGGTTAAGAAGAGGTCACGGAAAATGTGTCATAGAAGAAATCGTATCAAAATTGAATTATACGCTGAAAGTTATTCCATCAACGGGCGGGGGGACTGGAGGACTTTCCCTCAGTGGAAAATGGAATGGCTGTATCGGAGATGTTTTAAATGGACTGGCAGATGTTGGAATTCCCACATCAATTAATATTCAACGGTTTTATGTCGTAGAAGTCTCAGAACCTTTCAGTTACAGCAGTGTTAATTTTGTCGCCGGAAATCCAAAACCTTCCTTCACCTGGAAGGCAATTTACAAACCATACAGTTTCAACATCTGGCTGGGAATTTTTATTTCTTTAATATTTGTTCTCGCAGCGTTTAAATTTATTCAGCGATTTGAACCCGGAAAAATTTCAATAAAATTCAACAGACATCCAGAACAATACATTGTTTCAATTATTTTAGAGCAAGGTTTGATTTACCCCGTGAGTATTTCTGCAAGAACATTGTGCATTATTTGGATGTTTTCTTGCGTCATATTTACAACTCTCTATCGCTCGAAATTAGTAAATATGATGACGTTTCCAGATCTTCACGAAGTTCCAAGAACATTTGAAGAATTAATTCAGGCATCCAGTTTTGAATGGGGGATGCATAAAGGAGTACCCGGTTCTTCTGCGATGCCGTATTTTAAGCATGGCGCAAACACTCTCAGATTGATTTATAAACGAATGACGACCGGAAGTGAAAATAAATGTATTGAAAAGGCAATCGAAAATAAAAATTTTGCATGCTTTGTATTTCTAAGGGAAGCAGATTACTTTCAAGGAAAAAATTACGGATCAAATTCAAAAGTGCCGTTAATAAGCTCCAAAGATTTTGTCTCTTTGTCTCAACCAGGCTTTACTATGAAACCGGGAAGAATTTACAAAAATCATTTTGACAATATCATACGAGCAATGAAAGCTTCAGGTCTGGTTTTAAAATGGACTCAAATGGACTACGACAATGAAAGGCTACTTCATCTGGAAGAAGAAAAGGATAGACACGGAAACAAGACAGTGGATAGAAAGGGTAAATCGCATGATGGACCCGAAAAGCTAAGCATGGCACATTTAAAAGGGCCCTTTTATGAAATACAATTTGGATTATTCATAGCTACAGTAATATTTCTCAAAGAGTTTTTAGTTCGTTTCGTAAAAAATGCTCGCAGGTTCAGGAAGAAAAAACTATTGTTTTTGTAATCAGTAATTATCATGACAAAGAAATACGACCATGTAAAAATTAAATTCCAGCAACGCTAACCCCTTGTGAAATAATTATTTGTGTGTTGCAATAAAGCGTTCTTTTTCACCGATGTAATTACGAAATTACGTTTTTTATTTACGCTTGGTTTTCGCCGGTTTCTTTGCGTTAGTTTCATTCATAGTTCTGTGTCTTTAGATAATTAGAACATTAATATTTATTTCGCTTAGGTATTAGCAAATAGTTTTACTGTAATCACGCCTAGACGTGATTTTTAACTACAGCCTTCACGATGAAGGTAATTTTTGAAGTTGTAGATCGAAGGTCACTGTCACAAGAAAGTACGATTCTTGAGAAACGATATAACCTGACAATTTAATTACCTCGCTATTATACTGCTACTTTTACCAAGAATTTTTCGACCAATAATTGACTCCTCAAAATTTCTAAGAAAGGTTGAAGGTGGGAATGCCATTATTTGCCTGATTTGAGTTATTTTTGGTCACACCAGGCAACATTGTAAATTTCTAATTAACATAACTATTATCTTGTCACACCTCAAAAGCTATTTTGAACATTTTTCGAGTAAAAACTACGGATATGAGTTTTTCAAAAAATATTTTTTAATACTACTGGGTACGCGATAATATTCTCAGTTTTTGCTCCTGTATTCGACAGAATGTCAAACCTGGTAAATGTGCAAAAATAATTAATATAGTCGAATCTAAAACGTTTGACTGATATGCAAATAAATCAAAATAGTTACATAATAAAGTTAACTATTGACTTTGACCAGTTCATCCAGTTTATTGATTGTAGATATTGGTTTTTGTAATATGCGTAAGGTTAGTTTATAAGGTACCTACCTCAATACATCCAATTTTTCCTCTGGTGATTATCCGGTGATGGGTGTGGCTCAGATTCAGACAAACTTCAATTAAGATAATTACTTATTTTGCATATACGAAAGTGAATAGTTAGCCAACACAATTGAAAATGCTGTAACGATGTTAAATGCTTATTATGCGTTCCTTCTTAATGAAAAATCTGATAATTGTTACTCTTTCTTTCCCACTGACGATGAGTGAGTTTATTTCTCATTGTAACTAGAAATTAACAAGGTGAGTGAACGTTGCAGTGTATTGACATTTAAAAGTGCACTACCTATTACGTATGTCTTAGTGCCTGGGGAATACTTAATATTTGCCTTTGTTTAATTATTAGTATTATTATTCGAAAGTTTTTTTTTCATGATATTCAAGCTCGATTTCTAGGTTTTGGGGGCGGGGAGGGGAGTTTTTATCGATTTCTAGATTTTGGGACCGGGGGATTGGATTTTTTATCGATTTCCAGGTTTTGGGGCGGGATTCGGCTTGATTTCCAGGATTTCGGGGGGAGAGGAAATTAAATTTCCAGGTTTTGGGAGCGGGGCTAGCCGAATATAAGAGAAATTGCGTAAGGGGTAGGATGGGTGGATCCCCTTTGTGTTTTAGTATCGTATTAATATTAATTGAATATTTTAGCATAAATTTACACCTTAGGATAAAGCATGAGCAGTGTGCATAAATAGTTGGAGACGTTCAGGAAGTATGCTAAAACATACAAAAACTTTACAGCTCTTAATATTCCAACCCTGATTCCAAAGGGTTTCTGACTTATAACCTGTCTTCGAAAAACATTTCTTGCCGTGACCCGTCGCATGAGAGAGCGAAGATAATCTTCTGAATTATGGTACACCATGGCTGCATTTACCAAAGTAGTTAAGGCGGAGGCGATGTAAAAATTTCCAACGAGAATAAAAACTGCATAGTAAAATAAATTCAATCTGCCATAAAATCGAATGACTCCAAACTTGCCCACAATAATGTAATGAGCAAAAAATATCAAAACGAATGGGAATGTAGTGCAATGAGTGCTATTGTTGTAGATGATGTTTAAAATGCGCAGTTTCCGGAAGTTTCTTAATTGAACTGCCGCAGATTCCGTTTTGCTCCTAAAATGAGAAAAATGTGGCCCATTATAGTATTACTAGTAAAATTCCAAAATATCTTAAAATTAAATAATTCTAATATTAAGGGTTAAATAAATTATTTTAATGGCTTAAGCGTACCCTATGTATTTTATCCAGTAGGCAGCAACCGTCATGTAAATTTCCAAAAACATAATTTTCCAAATGACAAGGCCACAAATGGCAATTTTAGAAATTATTTCGTACAGAATAAAAAACAAGAACACGGGCAGTGTTTTGTGTTTTTTCGGCACTAGTAGATATACATACTGTTTCTCGTCGCAGAAGAATATAAACTGTACCGTATAAAGCAAAAGAGCTGAACCCCAGACGTAGTAATGGAAACACATCAAAATATTTGTCAGCAAAGTCTGTCGTTTATGCTCGGAGGAGTTTACTTGAAACAAAATAGATTAAAATGTACTTGCTAGTAAATAAAAAAACATGGTCATTTTTTACTTTAAAATATTAGCATTTTGACTTTGATTAAAATATTTACATTGGGATTTTTTAAATTACATATAATAATGATAATTTTTAAGAAATACCTTGCTTGCTAGTGTTGAACAGTACGAGTTGTTTGAAGAACGATGCCAATTCATGTCTACAAAAGTCAACATTTAAGAAAACCGTCCAAGCCCACATGTAGCCCAATCCGAAAATGAACATCATGGTGACTTCTTGGTAGTTTATGACTGGTTTGTGTATTTCCCCAGGCAGGTGATACAATAGAACCAGGGAAGTGAACAAATAGTGCAAACCAAGAATACGCCATATGATCAAAGAAAAACCGTCTCTAACGGTGAAATACGATTTAGACGCGTCCCACTCAAAAGGTAAAACTCTTAGTTTTCCCAATAATCGGATAGAACATCCAAAAACTTTAAGATTTAGATCAGAAAGCATTTTTTGATCAAATGTAACAGGTATTACAAAGTAAATGTCCAGGGTGAAATTTCCTAGCACATTGTAATTTAAATCGACGTTAAAAAATTTCAATAACCAAGCATTGACATGTTGAAAAGTTAAACATGGAAACGAAAGCAATGAAAATGTTTAAATGCCATCCGTGACATACTTGTACTGCTTTAAATACTTTCATTTAAATTCAAAGAGAATGAATAAGGATCCTCAGAATAAACAGAAATTAAAACTTGGTAGTTATTTTGGGGTGCTACTTACTGAAAGGAAAAATTATTGCTTGATGTGTGATATAATGCTAAACAATTTTGTCGAAGTAGAACACTCACAAAAACTCAGAAGAAAAAGTGTAAACCATAATTAATTATAAAGTAGAGCTGTTTTTCTTGGACTGAAAGTTTTTGTAGTGTCATATGGCTACATTAATAACTATAAATTACATACAATTACAAAAAGTCCAAATATTTTTTCGTTCATTCGTTTTGGTTTGTTAATTATCCTCTTTGTTCAAGCATTGTGTTCCGGTGCGTCCTTATTAAGGTTGGGTTATGGCGGATTCATTGTTAAGTTGGTTTTCGTTTTATCGTTATACGGCCTAACTTGAAAATCCTGTTTTCATCTGTTTATGTATGTTTATACTTAATTAAAGATTATAGTTAAATACTATTTGAAAACATTAGGCTTTTAATGTTCGTCTATGATAGAAATAGTGCAGACAATACGTAACCTACTATTATATCAGTACGGTAGGAATGAGCTTGAACATTTCTTATTTACAATCAGTTCAAGGAACTCATCAGTTACGTTTCTAGTATTAGCAGTTTTTGGGGGTCTTACGACTATTTCAATTAAAATGTGACAAAATGGCTCAAGACCGGATGAGGAAACAGATTTCTGTAGGTGAAATAACATGCACCAGTTGGCTAAAGCCAATAAATATCCAAGCTCTAGGGTAGAGTAAATATTTTCAACTTTTAGAATGAAATCTGCAAAATATACCGAAAATTCAGGGTATTTTTTGCTACTTTCGAGACAAATTTTGTAATTTTCTCGTAGTTAAACAAAAATTTCATAGCTTTGATAAACTGAAAATTCCAAAATGGCAAGTGTACGTTTGAAATATGTCGGAAGGTTCCCCTCCCAGGCACCCTTTGATCCCCTCTAAATACACCGTTGGCTGTAGCGCTTGGTTGCTTATGACTTTGTATATTTAATAATAATTTAATTATTGGTCACGTAAACCGTTTAATTATTTTAGCGCTGTGGTATACATTCCCGCCACTGCACTGGAGATAAATGAACAACAGAGTAAACAGTAAACAAAACAGTAAATTTATCATTTTCAAAACACAGCCACACGAAAATCTAATAAATGAAATGTGAAAAAGCAGGATTGCTATGCAATTTAGTAAATGATTAGACGGTAATTTAATTTTAAATTTTAGACCTTTTATGTAGAAAGAGAAAAATATGGTACGCTATCTTGTCATTTTCACCTTGGCAAGAAAATGGAAATTATATATCACTATATAAAATGTAAGTTCCTACTTTTTGTTTCCTGCTATTTACTGTAATGAGGTGCTAGCCATCTGCCTAATGGCACATTATGGGTAACTTTAATTATGCGACAGTAGGAACTCGTTTAAGACAGAGCAAGATTGAAATTCTCATTCCTGGTGCTCCACATCCTGGTTGAAATATCGTTTTAAAGTCAGTCGATTGTGTAAATGTCTAATCTAATGGATTCCCGATTGTAACAATATCTATATTATCACAGGTCCATTTTATATAATAAATATCCTGTATTATTATGATCTACTTAAATTACCGTACACTGAAGTAATTATTTTCGATATCTTTGCACATAAAATATGAATGTCCCTCATGAACAGAAACGGCAATTTTTTACATATTAGTATTCGTACAACGTGTTCCTACAATTCTCAAATCTCAAACTTATTGTTTGAGATTATTTGTTCTCAAATTATTTGTTTGACTTATGTGAAATCAGAATGAAAATGACCTAATTATGAAAAATACTTATTTAGCCATTTTTAAATAATTGTATATTTCTTCCCTTTTAGAAATTTCTATATACTTTTGATTAAATTTTTGTTGGTCATTGCATATTTTATTTGTCTGGAATTCTGGATCGTTTTTAGATATTTTGTACATCATCTTGAAGTATTGTTATTATAAATGGTTGAACAGACTAGACTACTTAAACCTCTTTTTTCGCCGTGAGTTGATGTCCCCGAGTTACAACTACTAATCTTCCCTCTCGATAGCTGAGTTCTCTCTAACGAAAAAAACCAAACACTTCACGAAGGACCAGTCCCTTTAACGCGTGACAACGTATCACTATCAGTTCTTACAAAGTCCAACCTATTTTATTCTTTTGCGCACTGTTAGAAAACTCATATAATCTTTAAGTCAACTTTCTAGTATATTTTATGCTTCCAGATTTGGATAAATTTGTAGTTTGACTGCTTTCCAGATTTTGATAAAGTAGTTTGATTTTTTTGGATAAAATGAAAAATTATAATGTGGTGTAACCGCCATCAAGAACAATGCAGGATCCGGTCAAGGTGCAAGCCAAATCGGAAGCGGTGAACAAAGTTGTGTTTACAACGTCCTCCATATGAAGAAAATCTTGTCCATAGACTTGTTTGCTCAGATGAAGTTTCCATAATTCCTTAAGTTTTTCTTCGCTACCTCCAACAGCAGTGGCCATTGTGTCGTATACAGGAGTTCTTATAAAACCCAAATTCATAGAATTGACACGAATTGAATGTTTTCCTAATTCCAACGCCATGCACTTCGTTAACATGTCCATTGCTGCTTTAAAAGTACAATACATTGAGGACGTTTCGACAGCTCTAATAGCACACTACAAAAAAATAAGTAAAGAAACAATAGTATTAAATAAACTTTCTCAAAATAAAACCATGTAAACGTATATCACTTATTATTATACACATACAACAGAAGAAATGTTGATAATTGTTCCTTTCTTATTTGCAGCTATCATATTTTTTGCAGCAACTTGACTGACGTTGATAACGGCTTTTAAATTAACGTCAGAATAGCTAGAAGGTAAAAAATATTCGAATTACTCGAATGTAATGGTCAAATGTGGATGTGGGGTATGAAATTTGAAATAGTATAGATACTGAGAAATTTGAAATAGTACAGATACGGAGAAAACTTTACCTGTCATAAATTTCTTCTGGGATGTCCAAAAATGGAATAGAAGATCCCAATGTAGCTGCATTGTTAATTACAACATCTACATCTTTCAAACCACCGACAACCTTTTGCGTTATTTCCCAGCTTGCCCCAACGTCCAATTGAATGGGGATTATATTTGGACATTCTTTCACCAAGGAGTCTAGAGGACCCTTTGAGCGTGAAACGGCGTACACTTTTGCACCATATTCATATAATCTTTGCGAAATATCTCGCCCAATTCCTTTCAATCAAATAAGTAAATAACAGTTTATGCAAACAAATTTGTTACAAATACTATTATATTGTAATATTGCAAAATTTAAGTAGTAATAAGCTACTTTTTTAATTATGAATGAAATAATTGTAATCAATACAGTTATTGTTTTTATTTACCACTGCTAGCCCCAGTAATCAGAACTGATTTCCCTTTAAAACTCTTTTCCAGAGACATCGCTGCGACTGTTAATACACGCAACAAAAGTCTGAGTACTACTGAGAACAAATGATGTATAAATGCATTTTTTATTGCGATTATATCATAAAAAATTTAACTAGAAGCTGAGTAATGACGTCATTACTCAACTTCTGTTACAGATAATGTACAGTGTGTGCATTAATCTCTTCTTACAATTCTCGTTTTACCCAAACCGCACATAACGCGAGGTGGGGCAACTGTAAATTTAATGCATTGTGTGTGCTGACTGTAAAGTGTTATAAAATATTTGTGTTCATACCCAAATGAGTATCTTGGAATAACAAATGGGGGCTCCAGGGAATTTGGGGAGTTAAGGGACGAGAAATGAGATTTGCGTGCTTATGTTGCCAATTTTTGTCGAATAACACAGTTTTTCGGAAGTTGGAGACGACTTTGTTGATACCTGTAATATAGTTTGATATAAATGTACATCCTGTCATCTGAATAAAAGTTTACCGAGATTATATGCTACCATGTCTTACTTGTATCAGAATAATGAAGTCGGCAAACAGAATGGCCTTCACTGTAAGGAATTTTTTCCTAAACACACCTTAAGTTAAAACGAGTTGCTGATCCAATATAATATGATCTCCACTTTCGGTTATAGCTACATAGATTATTAAAGCGAGTCCATGATAATTATTGTACATATGTACTATTTTATTATCAGGGTTAAGAGTGAAGGGCAAAACTGGATATTAGGTACCGATACATACAATACGAATTCCAGCTTGTCAACAAACGACCACCAAGATGGTAACAACACTTCTATTTACTATTGCAGTCATAGGAATTATTATTCTACTGCTCTTTATAAAAAATATCAAACAAAAACCAGAAAATTTTCCCTCAGGTGAGAACACTGCATTTCTAAATGCAATTTAAATGATTAAACACATCGAAGTGGCATATTATTTATTCATTGCGTTTTTATTTGCATGAAATGCACATCTCAATTTTATAACCGTTGTTTGTTTTATTTTTAAAGGACCATTCGTTCTTCCTTTGATAGGAAGTGTCTACGCTTTAGGAACTGAACCGCACAAAAAACTATCTGCCTTGAAAAGCAAATACGGAAATGTTATTGCTATGTACTTTGGAAGCTACAGGTAACAAAATCAATTATGAATTATTTGAATTATATTATTTATTTATTTATTCTGTTATTTTCTTCACTTAAGAATGTATGGCAAAAATACCTTTCAGGGCGATAGTTTTGAATGATTTTGACACGATAACCGAGACGTTCAGTCTAAAAGAGGTCCAAAATCGACCTCAATTTGAAATCACTTCCCTCGTTAGAGGAAAAAACCGAACAGGTATGATAAATATCTAAACATTAATTTTTATGCAATAATTATCTCTATAACGGTGCTGGCATTTAAATGCGTTTAAAATTTAAATAAATTCAACTTAAAATTTAATTTAAAAAGAATTTAAATTCCGTCGGCCAAAATATTTCCAATTTTATACCAGCTGGTTTTTTAATACTCGACCAAATAAACCGCTGTTTAATTTACAAAGTTGTCATTTATTGTTTCAAGGTTGATGGGGAAAATATCAATGAGAAACTGAGAATAATTTTTTAATGGAAAATTGCATTTTGGGGAGAGCGATTTGCACAAACACTTCAATTAATTCCCGATGGGGAAATATTTTATTCATGAGGAATTTCATAGTTTCGGTAATTCATTTCATTCAAAACTCAAATTAATCGCATTTTAAAAAATATAAATTGTCTCTGCTTATTTATGTTAATATTTTGACAAATGGCGTATCTAAGCACTAAGCACAGGTGTGGCAGGTTGTCGATAAAACTTCCCCCTGTCAAATTTTTAGAACTTAAAACATTTTTTTGGAATTTTCTAACACGCAGATCAGTAGTACAAAATTTGACTTTATAATACCAATTTGTAACTTAAAATTACTTTGTGACTCCCCACATGGCAATCCTAGTTACGCGTTTGATGTTAATAAAGTATTGCAATTGGATGTCGTAGGTATTATATGGAGCACAGGAAAGGCAAATGAGGAACAACGCGGATTTCTTGTGAAGACTCTGAAATCTTTTGGGATGGGGAAACAGACTTTGGAAATTTTAATGCAAGAACAGATGGGAAAACTTTTTGAATCATTGGATAACTTGGCTGGAAAAGTTATTATTAATGATTATGCATTATTCAATTCAGCCGTTGTATCTGCTTTATGAACAATTGTTTCTGGAGACATTGGAAACGAAAACGAAGAAAATTTCAAACATATTTTATCAATGACGAATAAGTAATACCCACATATCCATTTTAATCATACTTATAATATTTTTAAGGTTGATGGTGATAATCGTTTATCGTTTTCCATTTTAGAGTGTCACAGGTGCAAATAATTATGTTTACTTTTTTCCGACATTTTCCAAAATGTTTCCCTAAATCTCTGGCTGGAACAGCATGGTACAGAGTTCTTTAAAACAGAGCATGTTTGTCTCTGACGCAATTGAATCTCATAAAGAATTTTTGAAATCAAACGATTGTGAACCAAGAGATGTAATGGACGCTTATCTGCAAAAAATCAAGAGCACCAATGACAAAAACTCCACTTTTTATGGAAATAACGGAGGTAATCAAATTTGCATTTATCTTTGATTACAGTTAACCATTACATTCTCATTATAACAAAATTATATGAAATGAAATCATCAACAATGATCTTGAATCAAAATCAACATGAATCAGATGAATCAAAAGTAATACAGTTCTTATGTTAGTAAGAAAAAAGTCTCAAACAGTTTCAACTTACATGAAGGATACTGTGGATTCTAATTTTTATTATCCATATCAGACAATACAACATTTTTAACTTCCAAATACCTACATACATGGTCAATACAAGAAAGATTGAAAACACTCATATGTTCAACATTTCTTTGATTTACCTATTCATTTAACGAATGTTGTGGATTATTTCCTATAATTTTGCTATACTTTATATCGCAGTTAAAATTGCAACATCTCCTAATCTGCTACAATAAGTGATTATAAATATGTCGCTTAAATTTAAAAAGCTTTCACTTACACTATGGGTTCGCAAGAGAGGTTTCTTCTTGAGAGAAGAATTTCTGAATATAGTTACACAAATGAATGCATGACCGGGATGACATGTGTAGATATTAATATCTTGTTTGCAATTACGATAGAGGAAAATATGCTAGGCTCCTTGTTGGATTTACTTCAAGCTGGAACGGATACTGTTTCAACAGCTTTAACCTGGTTATTGTCTATTTTAATCCGTCATCCTGATATTCAGCAAAAAATGTATTCAGAAATTGACAAAGTGATTGGACTAAATCGATTGCCTACTTTGTCTGATCGTTCACAGTAAGGAATACACACTTTTCCTGAAATATCGAATGATTGTTAAAATAAAATGATTTCTAAACATTTTGTGGACAGTTTATAATTCTGTTTCTTTTGTGTTTTAGATTACCATACATTGAAGCCGTTATTTTTGAACTTTTTGGATATTCGGCCATGGCGCCTTTGAGTGCTCCTCATGAAACATCTAAAGATATAATGATTAATGGATACTTAATTCCGAAGGATACAATTGTAATCCCTAATATTTACGACGCATTACACGACCCTTTACACTGGGAAGAACCAGAGACGTTTAAACCAGAAAGATTTTTGAAACTGGATGGTTCGGAGATTCTACGGAATGTCAGTAGTAAAGCCGATTTGGCTTTCGGTCATGGGAGGAGAATTTGTCCGGGTGAAGCTTTAGCGAAAGACGAATTATTTTTGTTCGTTACCGGATTGTGCCAGAGATATGAATTTATACCAGATCTTAATTCTCCTCTTGAAAAGGAAATCAAAACCGATAATGGGAGTACATTAATACCCAAGCCACAAACGCTGATCATAAATAAACGATAACATTTTTTCAATACAATTTAGCCAGAAGCAAAAGATTAAATGTAAATGTGTCATTTACTATTACCCAAAAACAAAAATTGATGTCTGCATTTTAATTCAGAAATTGTTAGGTATAGAATTTCAAACATTCATTGTTGTATCTGGTCAACTGTACTTAAATAAATGTTATTTCATGGCTAATAAAGAAAATGTGGTTTGAAAGCCGCACGAAAAGTTCTGTCAATAATTTTATAATATTGTACGAGCGGACATGAAATAAACGAATGACTAAGCCATTTGCAAAGGTACAAAGAAGCATCGCATTCAGCAGTAACGCGGTGTTGTGAGCTTTGACAACAACATGTCAACTGTGACATTGTTTTAGTATCTAGCAATATAACTACTTAGACTAAATGTATA
Source organism: Pogonognathellus flavescens (assembly GCA_019776165.1). Classification (NCBI taxonomy): domain Eukaryota; kingdom Metazoa; phylum Arthropoda; class Collembola; order Entomobryomorpha; family Tomoceridae; genus Pogonognathellus; species Pogonognathellus flavescens. Next base: position 277 of record JABASD010004814.1, on the reverse strand, counting down.
TAGAAACTTCAATTATCATTCAAACATTCGCGACCTTCAAATTCAAAAGTTGTCTTTCATCACTTTCAGTTGCAACAAGCAATATTGACATTAGTACTTAAAATGCACAGACTATTGTTTAGACGGTATTAACAGTACCCATACAAAATTATCTTAATTAAATAAGTTACAACAAATTACCTGCAATTAGAACTTTTGATAATATAAGGTGGTACAATGTAAATCGTAAAACATTGATTTGTAATGTCCTTAGGCGCGTAGCCAGGGGGGGGGGGGG
>JABASD010004813.1:0-14238 GCA_019776165.1 Pogonognathellus flavescens | reverse complement strand
CCTTGGTGAGAGTTTCAAAGTTCCCGTAGTAACTTGAATGTCTCACTCTAAAAAAATTAAATCATTTATTTTTGCAACATTCGAAGAGCTACTACATTAGATTCAATTTTTAATCATGTTAGCTAACTATTCTACTAACCATCTGAAAAATTAATTTTATACGTAAGTTAGTATGCAATGAGAAAGTGTAATGCAAGTCGCAGCCCTTAAGTCCTTTGATGAATTTATGTGTGTTAAATGAATTTGAATGAAAAATTGAGATTGTGATGAAGAAGAATCAAAAAATTATTTTAAATAATAGAAATAATGTTTCCAGTTTCCATAATGCATATTTCATTTTATGTTAACTAATTAAGGCTTGTGAGTAAGTGCCTTTGTGAGTACCGGAGTTCCTATTCTACTTTGACAAGATTATAGCCATAGCCTCTATATATGTACAACTTATATCAACAATTATGTGTTGATAACTAAATTAAATTGAATATAAGTTTTCTGTGAATTTGAATGAATGCATAGATGATAACTATGATAAAGACTTTCGAAACTTCTTTCCACATTTATTTGCCATCTCTAGATGTAATTATAATGCGTACATAAAAGAAAGTTAGTACAATTTGTAACATGAGGTTTCATAATTAATTCATTCGACATCATTATGTTATGCATGATTCATTAAGGGTGTATACACATTGAGGCACGTGTCTACCCCTAATTCAGAAAAAAGATTTATTTTCTCTCATGTTGAAAATACTTTTTTCCCAATGTGACTAATGGAGTATCCCACTTCAATCGAGAGTCTCCCATTACCGCATCATGGGTATGGGTACGTCCTTGTGTATAAGATTGTTAATAATTTCGGAAATTAATCAACACCTAAGTATTGCTGACCTAAATAAATAATTGATTCGGTTGTGACGGTTGTGTAATATTATGTTACAAGCATAAATATTGTCGCTTTGTCACTCTTATCAGTAAAATGATATAATCTTTCATGGCTGCATAATATTCCCCGTGCCTCCGATTATCATTAACTTTTACTTTTAATACATTTCAAGCTTGTTCATTCGCACTTCCATCCAAGTACGAAAATTCCGTAATGCTTCAGTAAAAGTAAAATCATATACTAAAATAATATTTCCAGTTTTGTTGTAAGTATACAGGCAAACAAATAATACTATTACGGGCAATTATGGATATTACACAGTAGAGTAGTAAATAAATTATTACGTTACATTCATGCAATGTAATCTTATAAAGTTGTCTGTATTTTGCATGTCAAATGCGAATAATGTCTATATACATGATATACTGTTACAGATATTTTATATCTACTAATGGTAGAATATAATACTAAAATACACTTATACTACTTATATACCTATGCATGTAATATTATTATCTTTCCTGAATGTGTGTTGCGTACATACAGTAGTTGCCTATCTGCAAAAGTCATTTTTGGCGTGTTTCGAGTTGCGACCGAAGAAGAGTGATGAACATTAACTATTAATAGCAAACTAAGCAAAGTAGTCGCACAAGTATAAAGTACATAGTGTTTCGTGTGTAATGTACTCAAAGCCTTAAATTCATGCACAGTAATATAGCATACTTAACATAATGTAGCCAGAGCCAAAAAATAATATTGTACATACATAACAAAACAATAATATCCTACATAAAGGACCTATTAGGCATTTAGGACCGACCCAGTGCTAATATACGGCAGTAGACAACACAAACGATTACTTATTTCTCAATTTTCTCTTCTTTGCTCTTTTGGTGTAGTAAAATAAATAGAAGTAATATGTAGAAGTTTTAGCAGCAATACTTTTTGCATTAAAGTCCACGTTGTACTTTTGCAAAGCACACAAAACACATAACTACTTTTACTAAACAAGTTCTGTGGAACTGCGACTGCTTTCTTCATGCCGTGTATAGTGCTCTGTACATAGATTTTGCACTTACTCTTTAACTCTGAGAGAATTGAAGTAAAGATAACAGAAGACTCTCTGTATGTGTGTACGTACTGTGTACACATTTGTACTATGTACATATCTTTGGGGCTAACCCGGGTAAGTTTACTGCAGTAAACTGGGTCAAGTCAAACCTACTACTATACATTCCTCTTTATAACCTCCAGTACTGGTACAAGTACAAAAAGCCAGTGCTGTATTTCCTCTTCCTACTTACCCAGCATTTGAACGCATGTATTCATGTTCACGTCGAAAAACACTACTACATAATGCCATCACGCTCACGCTGTGGTATACACACACATGCATTGCAGTAGTATACATAATACATGTTGTACACAGTAGGTAACAAGTATCTTCAACTATTTCAAAACATTTAATATAAACCAACAGAAAATTAGACTTGTTAAGTATAAGGCTTAAGATTTGTAGCAATATTTACATTGTTTCCATCAATCACACACAGAGAAAGTGACAAAATCCTCTTCTTTATCTGAGATACCTACGTAGACAAATATTTTTATTTTGTTGGTTAATGTCTATTTTTTCATAATGCAGTATTTTTATTAAGATACAATAAATAGCAAAACGTAAATACGCAGAGTACTTATTACAAGCAGCTATACCTTTATCAGTTATATATTACTTAATTATTCTAATCCGTGTGCGATAATAATTGACGTAAAGACATGTTTAATTTGTTTAACTATTATAATGACATTAATCCTACCAATGAAACTACCAAAGTTTAGTAGGAGAAGTTGCTCTATCAGCAATAAAAATGATCTATATTCATTTTAAATGACCATTTATACCCATCTAAGTAAACATATTATAATGTTCAATTTTTATGTAAATTAATCTATAAAACTAACAATTTTAACCTTCTATATGTAATACTGAGTCGTAAATGGCTACCATACTTGTTTATGTATGTCAGTGATTATTGTTTTGTGTTAGATAAATTTTTCCCCCTCTGCACCTCGTGAGTTTGAAACCAGTGCAAAAAATGGTTAGCACAAAAATACCTTTGCAATAATGACTTTCTATAGCACAAATGCAACCGAGTATTCACAAAGACGAAACTTTTACAAACTATTATAACTTTTGCATTTGCTAGTTTCTACATTACATGCAACTACGCAATAATAATGGCACAAAAGAGCAACCTAGGTAATATAGATACAGTATAGGTCAGAGAAAGAAAGTAAAGATTGTGGGGAGAAACAGGTATAAAGAAATTATTTTATTATGCTAATTATTCAACTGCAGTAATTGTTAATTGATGAGATTTCAAAGTGAGAGTAATATTTGAATGTAGTCATTAATTTTTGTTTGCAAAAGGTGGGATTAACTTATGAATAACCCAGTAAATCCGCATGATATTAGATATGTATCGTGGTGTACGTGGTGTAAGTACAAGTTGTACGTTGTAGTGGTAGTTATCGTGGCATAGTATATAGTGGTTAGTAATAGAAGAGTGGAAAAGAGTTAACAAAGTAATGGTTAATGATCTTATAGATATATTATAGTGTGTCTCTTTGTATTAAACTGGGAATAGAAATCGTCTCTTTGTCGTGTACTGCGTAAGATTAATCGGAGCAGTCTCAACTGAACGGTAGACTAGTACAGAATTTCCGTGCTTCTCCTGTGTGAGCCTTCTTTTAGCTACAAGTCCAGCAGAAGAGAAAATGGAAAATCCGAATTCCATATTGCAATAAATAACCGCATTGTGTGAAAGTAAGGATTAAATAGCATTTTCATTCTCATCTGCATATGAAACGAATTAATTTATCATTAATTGACTCAATTACATTCACCACATATATATCACTACACTCTACAAGATTAAGACAGTTTAATTTATGCAAAAGTGTTCAGTGTCTCAAGAGTTGTAGGTGTAGTGCAAGTTAAGTGTATACGTTTATACTTTCCATGTGTCTACTACAGTAAAGACAGCAACTTAACTGTTTTTTAAGTCTTGAGGATAAGAATCATCTGCAAAAAGCTGAAAATGTCCCTGGTAAAAGATATTCGTGTATTATTGATATGCTTTTTACATAAGAATTCCTTTTGCTCACAAATCTCAATTAAAAATGAACTTTTTAATTATATAAGTACCTGCGTTAAGTTTGAAGGGGAAAGGTTTTGAAAATGAAATAAAAATTGAAGCTGAATGAATTTCAATGTGATTTTGCAGTCCGACGGTGACGAGTGTCCATATGACATTAAACAGTCGGGAGAACTCGGACGGTACATAGTCGCAGCAAGGGATTTACCAGCAGGGACTATAATTGTCAGAGAGACACCGGTGGCATGTGCTCCCGCAGATGATCCCAGTTTGGAGGATTTTGGTGGTATTCCAATGTGCCTTGGATGCTTTGCAAGAATGAATGGAAACACGAAAAGCCGATGTACTAAATGTAAATGGCCAGCATGCGGAGAAGAATGCGAAAAGGTATATAACTTCATTGTAAAAATGTCAAACTACGAGTTTTGTGGTGGTCACTAAGAGAATGTGGGCACAAATAACTCAATAATGTTTGTTCCCATGTACTATGTAGCAATAAAATATACTACGCTTATACAGGCAATATAACTGTATTACAGTAGATTTCATATTCACATACATAGTTATATGGGCATTTAGATTTGCTAAAATTGTCACTGTCTATGCATAAAGTATTATGCTAAATGCTATGCACTTATAACATAACCTACTGTGACATACAATACTTTTTAGTATAACTTTGTAGATCTCTTAGAATGTGACTTTCACTTGAAGACAAAAGTTGGTATATTTATTTCGCAAAATCTTTTACGAACTCTTCTAGATTAGGCCTATTTAATATTCAATGGAACATCTGAACTGAATGTAAACGTAGTTGTACGTATTTATTCCAATGAAACTAAAAGTTTGACGCAAAAGTTCTTGAGTTATAGCTTCAAAAAATACTAATTAGTTTATTGCGTGAGCATGCAGCGAAAAGTTTTTGATTGAACTTTGCAAAAAATACTTTCTTTACTCTGAAAACTCTGAATTGGGTTAATTGGGTACCTGTACATATAGTAGCAAGTAAATCTTTCTCAGGTACATAAAGGGTTTCTTAAAGTATGCAGACTTTAGCTACAAGAACTAATTCAAACACAAATCTGTAGTTTCATATTAATTGAAATATTTTTAAACGAATATCTATTGATGCGTCAATTAACTGAATTAACTTAGTTCAACTTTTTGACATCCCTCGTTGTTTGTACTTTAATAAGGTAATTTTTTTAATTGGTTTGATTTTAAGATTTCACATCATGCAACCAACGAATGTAAATTCTTCGTTGACAATAAACTGTGCTACAAATCGATGAAAGAAAATTCTCTTTTGAACGAAAGTATTTTTGTATTCCGATGCTTATTAATGAAGAAAAAATTTCCGACTATTTGGGAAACCATCATAATGAAGTTTGAGCACCATACTAAAATCCGTCGTACAAAATCCTTCTGCGTTACTAAAGACACAAAAGTGATGGCAAATCTTAAGGAATTTTTTCGGGACTCTGAAGAATTTAGCTTAGATGAAGATGAAGTGATATGTATTAGTGGGATCATCAACGTAAATGCATTCAGTACAACAAAATTAGAAGACGAATGTCGTCGTGTAAGAAGAAGAATGACGTAAGATTTTTATACAATTTTTCTAATTTTATAATCTTCACAATTTAACAGGTTAATTAATTGAAGTAAGTATATTATTATGTTGTGTATTTTGAACTAGTGTTGCTCAGTGCCTTTACCCTACTGCTAGTTTATTAGCACATTGTTGTGTTCCGAATGCTACATGGACTGTTTCCAGCTCACCTGATTTCAGAATGACAATCCGAACTGCAATTCCTTTGAGAAAAGGTGAAATGATTGCGATTGCATATGCAACGAGGGAAATTTCTTGGGCAACTTTGCAACGATTAGTCTCTACCGAAGAAATTGCTCATTTTGTATGTAAATGCTACAGATGCAGTGATCCAACTGAGTGTGGAACATTTCTAGCAGGAATTAAATGTTCCAGTTGTCAAGAAGAAAATAATACTGTTCTTCCAGTGAATCCTACAGAAGCAGAATCATTATGGATGTGCATGGGATGTAGACAAACGGTGTCTGTAGAAAGAATTGTCAAACTTGTTGGCAAGATTGAAAAGCAGTTTGAAAATATCAAAAGCTTAGCATATTCTCGAGAAGAGGAGGTGGAAGAATTGGAGAAGCTGTATGAAAAAAGTCGAGGTAGTGTCGTCCATGAAAATCATTTTATGCTCCACGAAATATCTTTGCGAATAGTGAGCAGACAATCTTTAAATATTTACGGACTTAATGAACAGTATTTGCAAAGATTTCTCTTTCATTGTCGCTTTCTTTTGAAAACGGCGGATGTCATTACACCAGGAGTATGCAGAACAAGAGGTATAATGGGTATAATATACTATTTTAAGCTCACTTTCATTTCTGCTATGGATATTTTATAATTTTTATAATTTGTATATAGGGTTGATGCAATTTTACATTGCCCAAGGCATGTCTATACAATTGAGGAAACTTGCCTTGGAGTTCTTTGATAAAGTCAAAATTTCGACGCAGAATCATGATGAACGAAACAAAGAAAAGATAAGCCTTCGTGAATTATGTCACACTGTGTACAATTTACAAAAGGAATCATCTCAGTATTTCAAAAATGAAAATGAAGACAACAGTGCTCGTAAAAAGAACATTGGTATGAATCAATTTTTGATGTGCCTTATGGATGAAATGGAATACTCGACTAAATTGCTCAATAAAATCCAGTGATTATCAATTACAAATTATAAAAATGATTATTCACGTGCTTATTTGCTAGTTTTTATTTTCAACTTGAAATATTTCTCTTAATATTGCCTTCTTGTTTTTAAAAGCGATAAAAAGTAATATTCTGCAAAAGAAATGTGTCCATCTCTATTTCGGTCGAAACGTGAGAACCTTCCATTGGTTTTTTCATCCGTGTAGTAATTTGTACGATGACTTTGCAAAAATTCTGAAAGCTCTCCCTTCAAACAAATAATAACCAGTAAGTTAAAATCAAATTACACCACAGAATGTTTCATGTGAACCGTTTTGCAAATTTTTGTAAATATGGAATTTGGATGTGAATTTCCGTTTTTGTAGAAGAAATAATATACATACAAAAATGCAAGAACATAGGAACATCTACTATACCAGATAATATGTTTAAGGTCACCTTTGAAATGATATTGTCCTTGTTAGTGTCATACTTTTGATATTCCTCTAAAGTTTGGCTACTGTAAATATCAGGTTCTCCTTTCAACCATTCAGTGAACCATTCAACGAATCTAACAGCATCAACAATTTTCCATTTGTGTTGCTCCGTCTGGAAAAATGAATTGAATTCCATAAAGTTTATCCATTTGTCTTCGTTTGTGTCAAACTTGTAGAAATCTTTCTCCACTATTTCAGATTTTATGGTTTCATTTCCGTAGTGGCTCATAGAATCCAAAAATTCCACCTGCATTATTTTTACCAAGTTATTATTCAAACAAAATTGTACTTAAATAGAAAAGTATTCAAAAAGTAAAATGTTAAAAACTAACCCAATAAGGTTTACATAAAGTTTTCTCCGATGCAGTTTTTCCGGGAATATTCTTACCACTTACGAACTTTGAGTGTTTAAGTAACTCTTCTTTTAGAGCCGCATTTTTTTCGTTTGAAATAGAATCAATCAATTGATATAGTTCTTTCTGTTTGGTAGTTAACATTCCAAAATTTGTATACAGAACCCACAATGTAAAAACTCAAACTATTTAGTAAAACTTGTTAGTAAGGTAAGTATACCTTTGTAAAGGAGTTGTCGTTATTTACATCAATGAGTGCAAATAATTTCAATGCACGTTTTTCATTGATTTCAAGTGAACTCGGGCAAATATCTGTACCGAAGCTATACAAATTGAGTTGCAATAATTTTTGAAATTCTGCAGGAGATATTTTTTCATTCCTGTCTTCGTCAGCAAAATTAAATACTGAATTCACCCATAAGGTTCTTATATACAAGCGGACAATTTCTATCGTTAATCTCAATTCTTTCTGTAAACATTACAAAAAACATGAAACAGTTTATATAAAAATATATTACTTATCAAACAGAAAAAAAGAAAACATTTGTATCAGTTTACAAAATTAATTTTTCCGTTAAGATCTTCATCGAATAATCCATAAATTTTGTAGATAGGAGCAGGAATCTTTATTTTAGTTTTTCTTCCTTTAGCGTACTCTTCAGTAAGCGGCCCTTCCCACTTTGACGAAAACACTTTGTTTACGGTAACATCTTTAAAACCTAATTCACTGAGATGGGCTAGCAAATTGTGCATTTCATAAATCGTGACAACTCCATCAGCATTTTGGTCAACGTATTTCAGTATATCCTCTCTATAGATTTCACTAACTTTGCCTGCGTTGAGCGCGCTGATACTAATTATTATCTTTAGGTGGTCTTCAAAATCTTTCTGGTTTTGTTAAAAAAGATTTTTCGAATTTAATCAAGCAGATTCAAACAAATATCTTTGAATTATGTTTAGCTAGTTTTACTACAATAAAAACTTACCATTAGAACATATCCACGTGAATTAATATCAATTGTCTTCCACAACCCTATATGTAATTTCATAGAAGAGATGGGTGGCCAAGAAACAAATGTATTGGGTTTATATCCAATCAGGGCAGCAGAAAATTTGTCATCTGAACTAAATGAAATTAAAATTATTTTACCCGAGTGTCCCAATATATTTATATTTGAATGACAACAGTAAAACAGTTGTTCTCTGCATACCCGATAATGTTTCTGTAGAACACGGTTTCTTATTATCATCACCAGCAATCGATTTGTAAAACCGATTTTTAGTAAGTTCGCAATTCTTCAGCAAATCAGTAATTTCCCCCTTCATAGTTAAAAATATTTTTCCACATTACTAACAAGTACATGTGATATGTGATGTTAAATCTATTACTACTTTATTCGTCAGCAAAGATTTTTTATATCTTTAAATGTGTACTGTTAGCGAAACGAAACATTAAATGAACATTTCTTACTTGATTCAAATAGCCATTTTTATCTTTGTCGCTTCCACGGGTTATTTTGTTTAAGTCTTCATAATGCATGTAAAAGATCGTGTATATGAGTGAGTTAATCCATTCGTGGGCAATAGATGCGTTTTTGTAATTCATTTCTACATAGAATTGGTTAATGGGAATAAATAAACGATTATATCAACAGAGTGAATTAAAAACACTTATTAAAGATTGAGATTTATTAAACCTAATTAAATCCATTGTCAATTTATTACCTTTTAAATACTTTGTCGAATACAACCCTTTTGCAATTGTTTCAACTTTTTGAGACACGCCAAAAATCAGTTTGCCTGCTTCGATTTGCTCATTCTACCAGAGTAAACAAAGTTAAGCAAGTTCAGCCATTATTCAAAAAGCTTGTTAACAATACTAAATGAAATTTCCAAGGAATTTCGTTGCTAGTATTGCCCTTACCTTAGAAAGCGAGCCATTATGATTAAGGTCACTATTTTCGAATGATTCTTTGAAATTTTCTAAGTTTGTAGGAGAAATTAAGTTTTTCTCGAGTAATCTCTCAATAAAAAGAGAAAATTCCTTTTTATCTAGAATGCGAATTCCATCTGCTCGTAACATTTTTAATTCTTCAAAAGTTAAGAATTCGGTATAGAGTTTCCCCATTAGAAAGAATATTTTATTAACTCCATCCTCCGTATTTTTCGACTCTCCAATTGTAAGCTCTTCCTTCATAAAACAATACAAATCATTGCTGCAATATGCATTTTTTATAATTTTACATGTTTTTAATCAGCATTCTAATTTCATTTACTTGATCAAGCAATCCATCATGGTTTCTATCCAAGGATGTAAAAAAGTCATCATGGTCATCACGAAGAAACGCTGGAACTACATATACACAATTTGTCGTCTCAATATTTTGTTAACAAAATCTTTCAAGTAAATAAAACGGCAAGCAAATAATAACTAAATATTTTAGCATTTAATTTAACCATATTATTTTAAGTAGGTAAACACTCCACAAGGTTTTCACACTTTTATTATGTCTAAAAGTTAAAAATATCTACAACAAGTACATATGTATGAAAAATTTACCTTCAGCATTTGTTTCTTTAGAACAGCTTGAGCTTTCACCATTTTTGGAAGCTGCCTCTGTATCTCCACTCTCTTCTGTTATTTTAGTGCATGTACCTTCTTTGTTTGAATCGACTTTGCTACTACTAATTCCATGACTGCTTAGCAAAATTACTAAAACAGTCAATATGATTTGTACTTGCATTATCACAGCAATGCAATAATATTTGTTCACACAAAAACTGATGCCATTAAAGTTATGGTAAACTGAAAAATCAACTGCCAATTTCTATGATCCTTAAAACATCCTATGACGTTAATCGTACAGATAAAACAGTCATAAATTATACTAAGGGTGGTTTAAAATTGTACTGTAAAGTTTTTTGTGTTGTTGTTGTAAAAGAAAATGATTTACCTATGTGTAATTTCTTTAAATTGAACCATAGCAGTATCTGCACCGATTTTGTTAACATGTTGATCTAAACCTCGTTAATCGTGTTTATCAATGTTGATTTAACTCTACATGGTGTGCCGTTTGATTACCACATTGCCAGCATAAAAAGGACTATTGGCATATTTGGAGGGAATGCACGGGAGCACGTACCCCCAGATTCCCAAAATAAGGGAATATTTTTTACCTTGTGCCTCCCAGAGAGCGTTCTTGTCATCGGCAGATTTGAATCCTAAGTATAGCTACGCCCTTGATGGGATCTATCATATTTAGCCTGGTTTTATGTGCTTACTTCATTTTACATATTTTAAGCGATTTAAGCTTTATACCTTAATACCTGAATAAAAATATGTGTCAAGCAAACAGAGAAATGCATATCCACCTGTGGCACTGCCATAGGGAACAATAGTATGGCATTATTACCATCATTTACAGTTGTAATATTGTACAGCAAGCATGAGACGGATTAAGTGGAGGATATAAAAAGTTCGGTTGGGTTTTCACTTATAAATGTTGATACAATATTTAATACAAGTTATCATTAGTATTACTACCATCATAATAACTTGATCACTAACAAACCTCCCTACATATCTGGTTAGGATTGATAAGATTGGTATGCCTAACTAAGCTTAACAGAGTTGTTATTGCTAACTTACAATGTGTGTGTGCAAAGCTTATCTTTACATAGGAACGCCTAGAAAAATGTAATTTACCGGAAATTTTCAAGCAAAACGGTTTTATTCGTGTATAATTATAGCAATTTGAGACTCGGGCAATCACAATGCACTGCCCTGGACAAAATGAATGAAATATTGCACATAGTAGAAAGCAGCCTTCGTGTTTTGTAAGATGACTGTTTTTATTTGCTTCAGAATTTATATGCACAGTTTAATTCTCTATATGTGTTCGGTACATGTGAGCAGTAGCCTACGATTCCCAAGTATAAAAATGAATATTACAGCGAGACAAAGGAATGACGTTAGATATTAGTTCCTACACACAAACATAGAAATACACAAGTCAGAATCCATCCCAATCGCTTTCTTCCGTATATCCGTATAAGTATTCATAAGTATCCAGCAAGTGTTAGCACGTTAACACGTTTAACAGGTGTCCCATTCATGTGAAAAATTTAACAATTCATAGCACTCTCAAAGCAATTTGACCATACCTGCTAACATATGTTCAGTTCGCGTGTGCAAATGTCAAAGAACTAATAATGCATACTCCATATATAAACAAGCTCTGATTTCATGTGCATTCTTCTATTCTCTATACATCCATTATTACTTACAACAAAGAAACCAATTAAAACCTATATACAGTTTTAATTAATAGAATATGTAAACATAGGTAATATTATTTTATTTTAGCCATACTTTTTCTATGTGATGATACTTTATATCCACGGATATTGACCGACTATCAAAATTGTAACAAAAGCCCCCTCCTGGTGCTTTGTATAAATCAATTGTACAATGTTACTATATATGAGTATAAGAAAAACAATGTATTATCTATCATACTCGGAATATCGATTGCGAAAATTGAATTTTGCTGGCTTGCTAAAAGCTAATGACTACTCAGGTTGAATGAAAGTATAATATATACCTTCATGGTTATCGTCTTGGGTCATCAAATTTTCAATACAGCTATCCATAGTGTCTATATGTACTTGTACCTCAATAACAATGGTAGGAGCATGATAGTTTGATTGAGTGCATGTTAAATGGAAGACGGAACATAATAAATGAAAGTTCACTCAGGAAAAGCATTATTAGTATTAGACACAAAGTTAGTTTTCATGATATCCTTTGGCTTTCGATTGCCAGTTTTGTGTTCATTCGGTTGGATCCCTTTTGACTTCAGATCCTACACTATGGATCCTAAAAGGACATACATGAATAATATTCGTGTTTGATATTGCAGCAGTGTGTACAATTATAACTTACTTCTACACTTTATACGGTATGTCAAACAAAGGCATAATCACATGTTTATCCAAATAAAGTGGCATTTACCTTTAGGTAACTAATTTAATAATAGTAATAAAACTAAAATATGTCTATAGGCAAATATTAGTTATGATGCACCAAGTTTTTTACCAATACTTAACTTAATTTTCCTTTTCTGCCTACCTTAATTGATAAAATATTTATATATAGGTAATGATATCTTAGTTTTCTCAGACAAATTAATATTTTGGGATAATTAATAACGTTACAGAACTATTAACTATGTATTTATAGCTTGAGAAATTTAAAATGCAAATCATACAGCCAAATATAAGCATCCAAAATCTTCGCACACTAACAAAAACTGTATTTATGGGCATTATAAATACTATTATTTGGAATTTGGAAACTACTAAAAGATAAGAAGAAATAGACATTGGAAAATCTTAATGTTGTTTCCTGTGTATTTTTTTCACCTGATGGAGATAATACTTTTACCATGCTTTTTGTTTTAGATCAGCTATAGAGGTAACTCTTATATTCATTTCTTGCAATATATTCATATCCTAAAGTACAGCGTATAGTAGACCTAATATATATTTCATATGACAGAATACAGCAGACAAAACTCTTTCGTATAACTTTTTTAATTAATAATTCATTGTAAGTTAGCCCAGGTTTCTGTTCCTAGAAGCCTTTGGTTTGTCCCATAAGCATTACAATTGAAGGCAAGCTTTATTATTGATTTTTAACTACCAAAGTTCGCAACGTCAGCAAGTCATGAAAAGCGAAACGCGAAGCACCACTCGATATTGATGTTGTATAGAAAATCAAACACAGGTGTTTTATTTCATGACTTTAACTAATCGAATTTTTCCTCTTTGACATTTTGTCTGCAGTCAATTTATCACAATCAAGTTACACACTTCAAAAGCACAGAAAACTTAGAAGGATACCGACAGAAAGATTTTTCGTCTATTCACAAACTTCATTAAAGTAAATCATGGTAAAACGGACGCAAAAAAGTAGCGACAAAATAAACATCTATCAGACATCACACTAAAGACCGCAGACTCACACGACAATCCTATAACGTAGCTACAGGTACTTAATTTAAGGACCAAATTGATCCCATTTTCAAGTTTAGATTTGCTTTGACCCCAAGAACACATGCAATAATATTGAAAGAAATATAAATATGCCAATTCATTCGGATACATATATAGACAGACGGATAAAACGGATGGATTTCTACAGAGTAGCTTCCGCTAATTAATAATGCTTGTTGGTGCTAAATGGAAGTGGTCAGATTTACAAGCGTTTGTCACGCAATACTCGGAAAAGCACAAAAAATTTACAAATAATATTTTAATAGTTACCTATACTATACTAAAAGAAATACAATGGGGAACCAAATGAGTTTTCAGGAACACCTCAAAGTCATTTTTATCATAAAGCAATTGGTTTTAACAAAAGCTGAAGCTTTGTACTTTTTCCCTAATATTTTCCTTTGAGAAATATAGTAGCCTTGTCCGTCGCATTGTATTGTGTACACATTTCACATGAAAATCATGAACTTCTAACCTTGCTACTGTGTAAGTTCATACTATAGTCTAGTTTACGACTCGCACTTGTTTATACACATACTTATACCTATAAAAGTTAAACTTGATA
>JABASD010004812.1:0-14242 GCA_019776165.1 Pogonognathellus flavescens | reverse complement strand
TGTAAACCCCACTCTCACTTTTGCAGTTACATAAAAATCTCCCTACTCTCACAAAATATAGGACAAATCGCACGCCTGCGAACATCTGTTTTGTTAAATCATATGAAATTAAAAAATGAAACCCATGTAATGTACTGATATAAAATTAATTTTTTTTCTTCATAGAAAGTGCACGAAAGTACATCTCTCTAGTCCCGCATAACCGGAAGTTCAAATTTAATGAAACTGATAGAGTTTTGAAACAAAGTGTTACATCATTAAAAGATTTTAGTCCAAGAGAAGCCAGCTATGCTTTCGAATGCTTGTTCAAGTATGGACACAATTTAATATCGCAACCGTGGCGTCATGATTTTCACACAATAAATGTAAGATTTAATTATATTCCGTTTTAGAGCAATTAGCTGTTTATTGCATTAAAATTGTTGTGTATAATTTATTCTCTACGTGTCTACGTGAATAAGAAATATTGTGTTTTTAATGGCACTATAATGCTATCTTACTTTACTAGATCACGTCAGGCTTTTACGTTCATAATATTTCGTCTCATCTAAAGAATGCGCAAGAAATTTTGATAGCCATGGGCTACGTCAACATTTCAGACCGATCACTGAAGCTAGTCCCAAATTATGCATTATCAACCGTCAAGGATGTATCTCGAGACTGCATTTTGGCGTGCCAAGAATGTCTTGTAAGTTTTCAAGAAAATTAAGAGATTCCACGATTTCAGGGATACATATGAACTCATTACTTATAATATTATTACAAATTGTTTGTTAGATTTTAAGTAAAATCTGGGATAACGTGTCATATCAAGAGCCAAATTATACGTTCACACTAGAAAAACTTTACGATTTTCGTTGCAAGAACAAAGGTGATGTTGAGGAAATATCTAAAGGTGTTTTGGAAGAAGTTCGTCGCAGTCATCCAAACAAAACTATGAAACCGAATGTATCCCTTGATTCAAAAGAGCGTTCTACCTCTATGGGCAAAAAAAGTTTGGAAACTAAAACTACCTCTGTAGTAGTTCCAGAGTTGGAATCACATTTAACTTTGGATAGTGGGGATCATTATTATGATGCTGTCTCACCTGGAGATATGTCCGCTATAACTTTCTCTCCGTCCACCAGAAGATCTAAAAGTATGACATTTTCAACTTCAACTCCGAATCCAAAGAGAGTGTCTACTAATCAAAGTCTGAACAAGACTAGTCATTCTTACACTGAAGAAAAATCTAACAAGAAAGGAGAAGATATGCTAGATGGATCGTTGTCACCTAGAGCAGCCTCAGATGTTGGACATCATGTTTACCAAAATGTGCCATCGCCTAGAGACAAAGACAAAAATTCCAGTAGAAGTTCCCTGAATCGTGAAAAAACCAAGTGGCATACTCCGATGAAATACAAGCTTCACCCACAGGGGCATTTAAAGCTCAGTAAATTGAGTGAACGAGAAATATCGTATTTGGCAAAGGAAAGTGACTCTGATGACAGAAATGAAGATGTGGGATTGAACAAAATTGCTAGCTGTGAACGAGAGAAAACAAAATCTGGTGACAATAAAAAAGTTCGTGAAATTAATAAACCAATTGTTAACAAGGCTGGTCAGAAAACTACTTTCAATGGCCCCGACATCATGTCTGGATTGATGCAGCATGCTAAAGATTTTAGTTCTACACTTTTTGCCAAATCTGCTGTTTCGAAACGATCCTCGAGCTCAACCCAGGGTTATCGTAAATTTGTTGAATATGATGTTACTCAATCTAGTATAGCCCCGGAAAGAAGCTCTAAATCTTCTTATTCTCCTGCATCACCTTATTATGATGGCGATTTTACTTCTATTTCCGACAAGGGAGGCTCAGTCGCTTCCTCGACTGCTTCGTCCTGGGATATGAAAATAAAATCGGACAAAAGTGAACCAATCCCGACTGAAGATCATTATTATGACGAACCACCTGTTTCAGATAATAATATAGATGACAAAAGTATACCAGCAATATTGGACGATAGTCAGTCTACTTTCATCGCAGATGAAAGTTGTAATTCGCCTTATTACGAAGACGTTGCTAACGATTCAACCGAATCAATCGGATTTGGTTTTGGACCCTCCACATCGCATAATATGAGTAGCAAGAGCATTACTTGCGACCCAAATAATACAACATACTTCAGTTGCGACAATTCATTTAAATCCCCGCATGTAGACAAACAATATTCAGATAACAGTGTAAACAAACCAGCTAAACTTGACGACTTGGAAGATGTGTGGTTTCATGCATTATTGAAGAAGGAAGGGAAATTCAATTATTTGGAATCTCAAAGTAATAGCATAATGCTTGACATGAGCACCCAGCAAAGTACGACCAATCCTAATTTTTCAGCAACAGCTGCTACCTCCAAATCTCACAGCATTTATTTCCCGGCTGAAGAAACTCTTTCGTCTTTTGGGTACGACGACGGCTATGATGGTGACACCAATGAGCATATTGATAATGGTCGGAATAGTTACAACATACCCGCTATTGCAGCTTCTGGGAAGTTCGATGATCCTATTTTAAAAGCGAACTTACACAAGAGGAATCATAAAATAATTCCTATCTCCAAAGCACCTATTGAATCATTTGACATGAAAAATTCGAAGCAAGCAAGAGAAACTGAATTCGTTGTTAGAAGCCCTAAAGAAAAATCTTTGGCAAATAAGGAATCTTTTGATCCGTGGGATTGCAAACGCTGCACGTTTGAAAATAAAGTGAACGAGTTGATTTGTGAAATATGCTCTAGTAGCAAAGATTATGTGGAGGAGACTGACGACGAGTTTCTGATGGAAGAAGATGAAGTTGTGTCACTTTTACCAAAATTGCACTCTTTAATGCCTGAGTCAATGAAAGGAAAATATGTAGCAGACGAACCTATTTCCAAGCCAAAGAAAATAATGTGTCCTCAGTGCACTTTGCTGAATATTTCAACTGCAAGACTTTGCGATGCTTGTGGCTTTCGATTGAAGAGATTTATGTCTCCATCAAGAACTTCGTGGTTGGAGGATCTGACTGGTAAATAAGAAATGCGCCATTCTTTTTCGGAAGTGAATATTATCATCTCTAATTTATTTCTACTTTTACGATACTGATACTAAACAGCTCCAATTATTAGCAACCTGCTGCACTAGTAAATAGAATCTGAAAAAGCTACGTCTTTAAATGTCAAATTTTATGAAG
Source organism: Pogonognathellus flavescens (assembly GCA_019776165.1). Lineage (NCBI taxonomy): Eukaryota > Metazoa > Arthropoda > Collembola > Entomobryomorpha > Tomoceridae > Pogonognathellus > Pogonognathellus flavescens. The sequence continues at coordinate 11,031 of JABASD010004812.1, read as the reverse complement.
TATGAGATTTCGTTTCTTCCACTTTCACAATCGAATAGTCTCATTGTTAATTGCTTGTGTTATTTATATTATTATTATTTATTATGCATTTACTTTTAATTTATTCAAATAATTCAAATAACTGTACAATTTAAACGAAACCAAAGTACCTTTAGTAGTGATGTATTGATAATGTCCGCTATATATAAAAAATTCACATAGTTAAAATAATTTATTGAAGACGAGTATACGATTTTTAATGCGTTGTAGTTGTAATTAAGTATATAGGTAATATAAAATTTTATTCATAGAATTTACAGTAAGTTGTAGTGAATGCAATACAATGATATATCACAAAGCAGTCTCACACTCACAGCAGCTAGGAAGTCCCAATGAAGCAACAAAGTATGTACGTTTATGTATTATGTGATGTACCTTAACTTATTAGTGATTTTTGCGATCTGATGCACACAAGGCACACATTTATCTCATTAGTCGTCTTTTAGTAGTAGTACCAGTAGCACGTATCAAAGTATCAATCAATAATATAATACAAAAATAATTAAAAATATTATTATGTAAAGTTGAAAACAAAAATACCTAAATACATTCATAGGCTAGTGAAAGTGAATGCATTAAAATTAATAAATAGTTAAGTGTAAACATCTTAAATAGAAATTCAATTAAAAATATAATGTAAGAGTGGAATAATTTACTGAAAAAAATTGCAATAACAATCTCAAGGCAGAATATCTAATAATAATTTTACAGTTGAGATCTGAGGTGATTTTAGTGATGGTAATGCAATGAAGGAAATGACTCTGACATTCGTTTAAAGAAAACTGGCAGCTTAAAAATGATACCTTCGAAATAAATGTCCTTACACTGCATCATGCCATATTTAATGGAGTTGTATCGTGAGACAAATGTAGTATGTCTGATGTGATATTGAAAGTTAAATTTTAAGATTGGTTAAGTCTAACGAAGGAATCAATTTTTGAAATTACATTTAGGCGTGTGTAATATGATGTTTTGAATGAATAGTTTAATAGAATACTATACTGCAATAATGAGCACCTTTTTCATATTACCCAATCTGTATTCCGAGTAAGTGTCTTTTTCAGTTTTATTATTCTTTTAATTTGATTCTTCGTTGTACTCCAGATTGTTAGTTATTATTGTTATTCAAACTTTCTGTAAAACTCTTTGTGCCACACCAAATCATTAAAAGTCTTAGTTAGTACTTCAGTCCATGTTTTTGTTTGTTGGTTTTGTAAAACATTATTATTGGTATATCTTGTATCAAAATATTCTAGATGCTTAAGTATTAGTGTTATGTACACTAGCGAAAAGATAATGTTAGGAGTAGATAATCTAGATAACCATAAAAATATGTAAGAAAATAATTTCTGACAATAAGTAATTTATTCCTAGTATTACCTTTCATGTATTCCCATAAACTGTGGATCTCCTTATTGTGTTTTGTCGTGCACGCACATTTTTGCTCATAATCTGTCTTTGGTCTTGTTTCATGTAATCAGCATGAAATTGTGAAAACTTTGTTAGTAGTTACGTTGATCTTACGATCTTACCATAAGAGGTGGAAGGACTCATGTTGGGTATATTTCAATATCTCCAATGTAATAATTACGTATTTACTGCAACTAATTGTGATGTATGTATACCCAGTTGAGTTGTATAATTGTAATAATGAAAATGTCGAATTGAGACTTAAGATTATCTAGGCAAGGTGCCATATGAATTATGGACATGATATAAATGTGAATGACATTTTATGTACTTTTCCACATATGGGGCTATGTTTTATCAAAATTACGTTGTTTTATTATCATTAGCAATTGGTACATGTACGTAAATTGTAAATTCCATATTGTTTACTTTATAAAATACCAATAACCTCAATTGCCTCAATATACACACTCATCGTTAGTACACACTTTATACACCCTTACAAAATGAATTCTAGTTTGTTGTTTTCCGGTCTAGTAGATTTATACCTATAGATGTTACATTTACATTTCAATACTAATTGTTATGGTTGAAGTATTCTTTAAGTTATAAATACCTGTATTACATGTGTAAGTGCATTTAAGTGTATATGATGCATTGATTAATTAAAAATGTAACTTTATTGGTCAACTAAATTATTGTCAACCAAAATTATCAAAAATTACTGAGATGCCTATGACCTGTAAGAAATTGTCAACTATGGCAAGTTATGTTAACCATAATATTATTGTAGGTATATCTGATTGAATTCATTACTCAAATAAAGTATTTGATTAGAACAAAAAATTGTGCTTTGTACTTGAAATTACATATGCATTATTTGTTGCACTATTTATTTAATTATTCCGTAATTTCATACAAGCATCGATAGATCGATCACATTTCGATTTCAATTATCATTGTGTCAATAATTACATCCATATAAAATGCACGTTTTTTTCTAATTGGCAATTCCTTGCAAATAGTTTAGTAAAGCATTCTATGTTTTTTAACTTCATTGCATAAAACACATTACGGACAGATGGCAAACATTTGGTGGAAAAGGAAAATGAGTGTCTCAATTACTCATGATTCCGTATCGGCTACTTCCCGTACATGAAATATATAAAGTGCATGCCATTTGTCTTGTGGTCACCTCGTCTCATCATTTATGTTCTTATCCGATACACCTGAGTTTATAACCTTGACTGTGTTTCTTCTGTAACGATTTTCGTTCTTATCATCTCAGAATACATAATATAATACTCGATGTATTCCCACTTCCCACACACGCCACTTTTACTCCAACTGTGAGAAGACAACGATAGAATAAATATCGACTTTTGAAGTTTTGTGCTGTTAGTTTGGCAGAGGAGGCAATATGGGATAAGTTATACTTAGGTGAAAGGTTCTTAAGTTATTTTATTGCCATAATGTTGTTATGTATTACTAAAAACTCCCCAATTGGATACTAAAGAAAATAGTCAAAATAGCACACAAAAACATGGGAAGGGGCATTAAAGGATAATAAATCGCATAAATGTTGTACTTAGTTATATAAGGGCAAGGGAACAATTTCTTGGAATCGGAGAAAGCACTAACTAAGTATATGTTTTGGTTATAACTTAATAAGGGAAGCTAGTTAAGATAACGCTATTACTGAATAATTCTGTTAACTGTGAGTTTTTGCTAAAACGTAAAGACCAAACTATATTTAGACATGAAATAAACAACGAGAATATTAAAAGCAAACGGTTCGGTTTGTGTTTTAAGTTCGGGGCACTACTAGTTTTATACCGCAGAGAATTACCCGTTACTGTTACTGCAAAGATACAGACAAGTTTACCAGAGGTAGTACTTCCAGTGAGAGAAAACAAAGTGCAAAAGCCACAAAGAATTGGGTTACATACAAAACAGTAGTGAAGTAAAGGCGTATGAACATTACAACTAGCTAAATGTGTGTGGAGAGAAAGCTTGTGTGTGTTTACTTTGCACCTTACCAGTACAGGATATTCAGTAGAAATATTATAGACCGGCAAAATGTTTTTAGCTCGTCAGTTTTCATCCGAACTTCTTCCCGTCAACATTATCATCTCTCTCCTTAGTTATTCACAGCCACACACACAACAAAATCATATCTAAGACTTCTTCCACTCTACCAAGAATTCCCTTTAAGAATTTACAACCTTCTTTCATAAAAATATGACGACAAAAAAAGTGGCAGTGGTCACAGGAGCCAATAAAGGTATTGGATTTTCCATGGTTAAAATACTCTGTGAACAGAAATACGATGGAATTGTATACTTAACCGCAAGAGACGAAACAAGAGGAAAAGAAGCTGTCGCAAAATTGGAAAAGGTACCTATAAATACACTTACATAGAAATAATATTCAAGCAAACCCGTTATTAACAAAACATCTGTATAAATCAAAAATGAAATAAAAAGGAAATAATACTAAAATTGAATGTTGGTTATAAAGTTGGGCTTGAATCCGCGTTTCCATCAATTGGACACCGAATCTAAGGAAAGCATTACGACTTTCCGTGACCACCTCAAGAAAACTAGCGGAGGAATCGATATTTTGATAAATAATGCAGCTATGGCTTATAAGGTGAGACAGCACCAGCAGTTTCTACTCTGTTTCTCCCTTTAATAATACTCCTACTCCTTGTAGTAGGAGCAGAAGGTACTTTACCGTAAAATAATAAATGCAATTAACTTTTGTTTCTCTTCTGTTGTCCGTTTCTTAAGGTTTTCCTATATATATCTTGTACTTTTACTTTAGCTGTTTCCAAACACATTACCAATATTACATATATGATATTTTTAGTTTGCCTCCACAGTGCCGTTTCATGAGCAAGCAGAACATACGCTGCGTGTGAATTTCTTTGGTACGTACAACGTGTGTGAAGCTTTATTTCCACTATTGAGAAAACACGCTCGTGTAGTGCATGTCTCCAGTCATGCAGGTATGTTCTCATCTCAACTAAATAAAGTACATTCGGTGTATCAAACAATTATACAGTCAGGATTTGTTTATACCCCTAATGCCCTGCTACTATAAATAAAGTTATTTTCCCACAATTACTACAATAAGGGTCTTACTGTACATAATCGGAAATTAAATCAATAATCGCATCCGATTTGCAAGTGAAAACATTTTGAAGAAAATAAAACATTACACTGCATGATATATCCCGCATAAGTCGGTCATGTACAAAAATATGGTAAAGTAACAATATTTTCATGTTTCATGAAGTGATTTATTGATGAGATTTTTCCGGTTCACGATTTTTCAAATAAAACAGTAATTTTTTACGGGTTCAGAGATAAACAATTTTACTTTTTCAGAGAAGGTACTACGGGTATTAAATAGAAACTGTAATAGCGAATGGTATTTTAGTATGGAGTCTTTATGTTGAAAATGAAAATTAATTTTTGCTGTATAATGCTTCTATTCCAGGACACTTGAGTAGGGTCAATGGGCAAGAACCAGAAGCGTCTAATTTGAGAAAAAAACTATCTAGTCCAAATCTTACAGAAGAGAATTTAATCAACCTGGTGAATACTTTCGTAAAGTATGGAATTATCAATATCTGTTTTTACGTATTGTTATCACTGCGTTGTATTGATTTAGTGCGAGATAAGCAATGTATTTTCATGATAAAGTAATGGACACATTATTTGGTTTAGATTGACTGCTATAGAAAAACATGCTGAAGCTGGATGGCCCAATTCTGCATACGTCGTATCTAAAGTAGCGGTTTCTGCACTCGCCCGAATACAACAAAGAAAATTGGACGACAGTGTGTCAGATGAAGATATTGTGATTAACGCAGTTCATCCAGGAAGCGTTAAAACGGATATGTCTTCGCACACTGGAGACAAATCGGAAGACGAAGGAGCTCAAGCTCCTCTGTGGGCTGCAATGCTACCCGCAAACGTTTTAGAACCTCGTGGAGGATATGTATGGCATGATAAGAGTATTGTGGATTGGGTGTATGGTCCTTTGCCTAAAGATTTATAAGTGGAAGATTGAAGTTATACCTTTAAATGAAAACGCTTTAAAAAAGGTACTACGAAAAGGGAATGTAAATCACAAAATTATTTTATTTCAGCAAATGCAATTGTAGCTTTAATCCTTCAAACAACAATTATTTCAAAAATTACATCATTTCAATTGTTCATTCCAAAATTATTAAAAATGATGAATATTTTTTATTGCTTATAATAGGCAGATATAATAACGTTATTATTTTTAGGTGAACTATTGTAATTAATTTTTAATACGCTTAAGATTAAATTCGAGACTATTTAAGTATGGTATTTACTTATTTCCCTAAGATTTTCTTGTTTGTTTTATTCTTCTTGGATTGTTCCACGAGATCTGTGTACTTTTTCATTTCACGAGAATACTCTACAGAAGGAATACCAAAACGAACTCCTGTGTAGTCGACGCTTTCTTCAATATATGGAACAGCTTCACGAAACTCTCCTATGAAGTATAAAATAAATAAAATAAACATAGATCTGACAACTTTACAATTGAGATCAATTGACACAGACAAATCGCAAAAGTAGTTTTTGTAGTAAACTCACCTAGGATTGCATGACATTTTCCAATCCTATCACAGACTTCGCCAATTTCTGCATTAAACTTATACAAAACTTCTTTGCGTCCTTTGTAGACAGTGATAAGCGTTTTTATAGCCTCCTCGACTTTGCCCTCTTCTAGGAGAGCAGTTCCTGAACAAGCAAGGATAATGTACAAACATAAATATATCTTAAAGTTTTTATAAATAAGAAATCGTAGTAAGAACAAAACTTACCTAGTTCAAAAAGTTTGTCAGTTTGCATTGATAGTTGAAGTTGCTCGCGAATATTTTGGAACTCATTACATTCAATGCATTCTCGAAGAAACGTTTCGTTTGATTCGTCGGGTAATATAGGACCTTCACACTTGTAACACTTCAAGCAGAGAAATTGATCCTAAAAATAAAATAATCATTTCATAGAAGTTGTCCTTATTAAAGTTGCACGCTTGATAAATACTTAATACCAGTGCAAAAACTAGAAACACTAAAAATAAATGCTAGCAAATTATTCATACTGCAAAGGAGAATCCATCGTCTTCTTCCTTTTGACAAACTTTACACCGACATGTAAAGAAATATTGATCTTGCAATTCCTGCTGCCGCTGTTTTACAGGAGACCGTCGATAGTGAGGACCATAACAATTAAAAATTTCCTCTCCTCGCTTCAAACTTCCTGTCAGTTTTACGACAAGTTGATTTCCATCACAAAACTGCAAAATCATAGAACGGTCTTACAAATATTTCCACATTGATCAATATGCAAATAATAGTAACAAGTAAAAATTAAGTTTTATACATTGAAAGTTATGTTTGGATCACACGAGTGGTTCATCATACTTGCAGATGGATAAATGGCACTTGCAATTTTCATTTGACTTTCATCCGCGGTCGAAAGAGAAATCTTGTCTGAGTCGAAATCTGGACCATGAATAAATACCAAAATTAAAATCAATATTTACGTACTTTTAGGATTTTGCTTTAAGAATTGTATCCAGAAATTATTATAAGCATTTATTGGATGTACTAAATAAATTAAATTTTCAAAGCATACCAGAAACGACACTGGTGATAGCGTGCGCATTTGAAATAAGTTGACAAATGTGTCGAAGAATAACTCCTCCAACTTTCACATGATCTTCTTGTTTACAAGTATCGAAGAAACTGGTTTTCTTTTCTAGGTAATTGGTTAGTAAGCTGGCAGTCTGAAATGTAAAAAAATCATACTAAAATTATTCTCTTGAACTTTATCCTTCCTTCATGAGAGTTCATGGGGATTAGAAGCTTATACTAGTACGTTATTTAATACAGACAAAACAAAACACGGAATAAATAATACAAATTGAGGTTAAACTAACCAATGCATATTGAAAAAGATCTTCCGGGTACATAGACTTGGAATGATCCAATAGTGAATAGACTCTTTGATATTTGGACTGTCCTTTAGCAAACAGAGATACATTGGAAACATTGTTATCATTCCATGAACGTAGCATATTGAGAACTTCGTCGATTCCAGCAACAAGTACTACACGTAAAGCCAAATGAGCTATCCCAACTGAGTGCAATAACTCCAGGTAGAGACACTCATGTTGATGATATTGATTCCAAGCGTTTTCAGAGCATGACTCACTGCAGAACTTAACTTGAGTACATCCAATACATCTGTATATATTTGCAAATATAAATATTATGATTTACTAGACAACGAGTTACTTTGCATGTTATACATTATTCCATTGATTGAATATATGATTTTCACTGTAGTCGCGACCAACTGTGTGAAATCTGCATTAATTATCCAGAAAATATAATATCTCTGTGTAGGACACTGCATGTATACGTATATACTTGCGACGAAAATTACCATGCTTAATATACATAACAATAAACGTGACTTTTAACATAATTTTATTGATAACATTGACTAAAAGTACTTACGGCAAGAAATAACCGTCCTTCAGTATTCCGCTGCAATGATGACAGTAGTTTTCATAGAAATCAGGAATCAATACCGAAGCAAAAGGTCTCTCGCAGAAAACTACGTCGCCAATATTCAAGTCTTTAGAAGTAGTTACAAATCTTCCAACTTCTCTTTCCTTTGGAAAATTGAGCATGACAGAATCTGCTGCACCATCAAATTTTGGATTTTCTTTAAATTGAGAAGTACTGCCACCAAAAGCAGGGATTTCATTATTGTATTCATTTAGACTCTTTCCCAGAGATGAACATGACAAGGAACGTGTACAAACTGCGGATGTAGAGGGTCGCAATTCTTTTACAATTTCTTGTTCGATTTTCGATATTTTCGCAAGAATATCCAACGGAGCCTTGGGGTGCTTGTGATATTTGCGGTGAAGAAATTTTGCTTGAATCAAACATTCTTCTGCTGAGCTGTATCTTTTCGTTTGTACAAAAATAGTTGCTTTACGAACAAGTAGTTTCGTTTTCAAGTGTTCTGGATAGCCATATGTTAATGCGAGATCGGCATCTGCTAAGGAACGGTGCAAATAATTTTTTCCCATATCATAGTACACGGCTGAACGATTAGCAAAAGCTATGGGAAGTGATAAGTCTTGATCTCCTGTGGCAGTGCTTGATATCGTGGTGGGATTTTTGCGGTTGCTGCTGTTATTTAGAGTAAAAGTTGCGAATCGAATTGCTTCGTTGTAGCACGCGAGACTGTCAAAGATTTTCTTCTTTTGGAAATGTACATTTCCTTCTTCTCTTTTTTGGATTGAATGTTTTGTGTTCTTTTCATGTCGATATGCGGGAGACGCCTCAGCACTAGCCGCCTGTTGATAATTTGGTAGAGTTCGGTCGTATTCTTCGGGTTTGTTGAAGTCGTTTATGGTTGTTTCTCTTCGCTGGCTTACTTCGGATTTTCCTTGCTGTACCCATTCGTCCAATTTTAATCTGTCGGATCAAACGGACAGAATAATTAATTTCAATTTTGTCACTTTCCAAATTTTTGTGTGAAGCTGCAACAGAACTTCAGAAGTTTAAACTTGGAAATTTGGTAAGTATTAGTCGCAATGTAGAATGCATGGTGTAATAAACCAAAAATATTAACTACTAAATAATTATGAAAGAGTGTAAAGTAATGTGAAATATATTATTTGGGAGTTAAATGCATTTCATAGTTTCAAAATATGTCTGTTCGCAGTATTCGGATAGGAACTGGTCGTCATTCGTCGTCATGAACTCTGAACCGAGGAACCAAAAGAAGGGTACTTTGAGTCGTGAAGCGTTTTGGGAATGTTCCAATCGAATGAGACGTCTCAGTCCTACACTTCCTAGAAAAAGTGTCATTTCTTCGCCAAAAAAACGGCTTATAAGTCTACCGACTGTTTCCAACTTGTGCATTGGTGATTCGGACGACGAACAAGGAAGCGATGCTGATGGCAGTTTCAGAGGCAACACTAGCGTCGGACTATCTTTGGAAACCAAGATTACAACAATTCTGGAGGACGAAGAAGAAACAGATCCAACAGATATGTACGACAAAAATGGAAAGTACATTGGTTCGGATTCTGAGACTGATGAGTGCGGACAGTACCGTCATGAAGGTGAAAGTGGAGATGAGGAAAAGAAAAGACCCAAGAAGAATTTCAAATTTTCTCGGATTTGGAAGCGACCCTTCCAAGTTTTTGTTTCTGGAATGAGTACTATCGCGGAAGTGGATTATGGTCACCAAGGTCAGTGCTAATTGCAGAAGCAGTTCACGTAACAAAAAAATCTAACAATACTTTTGAGACTGATTACTCGATAAAAATTAAATGAAAAATATATATCTATCTATTTATCATAGCTATCCCTTATTCCAACTGTTATATTAAAACTAATGGATATGATTAGTAACTTTAAACTGTAATAACCTATTAATTTAAAGTAAATTCAAAAAGAGAATTAATTCATTAATAAGTGCAGTAAGTACACTACACACTTAAAACTAATTTGAAAGTGGTACTTATTTACTTAACAAACAATTGGTGTAAAGTATACTTGTTTGTAGTTAGTGTTTCAAGGTATATGAATTGTCAAGTAATCTAAAAAAATTAACTTACTTAATTGTAGGATTCGACAACATGAAGGCAATTTTCTCTTCATGTCGTGTTGATGAGTTTGAAGCATTAGATTTTGAAAACTTGTTAAAAAATTCGGCACACACCGACTCTGTCATTATTTTATTAGTTGAATCTTATAATCTCAATAAATACAATTGCTCTATTGAAACAGAAGACCATGGTATTTTTACGCTAATAAGTTACATTATTTTGATAGTAATGTAGTATAAGCTTCTAACTATTCCATGATTTAATCACAAATATTTGTCTTAATGTGTAATGAACCCTGATTAACACACTAAATGGACAAAACAAAACAATTTAGGTATTATTTTTCTCTAGAAACAATCCATGAGTCCATGTGAGTGCTTTAAAATTCCTTTCTCTAGGCAAGGAACGAACTCATCCCATTGCTGAAAAAGGCAGAATCTATCTTGTCTTTGTACACCTTCATAGTTAGAATAGTTAGAAAGACGACTATGTTCTAGCACAAAATAACGAAAGCACTAATAAAACTTATTTTGCTAACAATTTCAACAAAAAGGCAACTTCACAACATTTTTAGGATTTAACCAGAATTCTAAAACGATTCATGCACAGTTAAGTAGGTAGTTTCACAAAAGTATTTTTGGATACTGATACAACTTGTATAATATACAGTCTTAGATTGTTTATAAACTTCAAAAGAAGCAATTATTCGTACAATTTTTAATTAATTAATACTGATATGCTTAGAACAATGTTTTGTATATTTAGCAATACTACCAAGGTAGCTGTAGAGATCTCTACAGCTACCTTGAATACTACAGTGTGTACCAGTCAAAGAGGTGCATATGAAGTTAATACATAGAAAGACTTAGTAGGCCTTAATACATTAGACAG
>JABASD010004811.1:0-14242 GCA_019776165.1 Pogonognathellus flavescens | reverse complement strand
ATTACGATAATGTTATTTTTCTCTGCCACTTCCATGTATTGTGTTTTCGTGGCAAATCCGTCTCCGACCAAAAACCTACAGAGTACATCACCATGAACTATTTTTCCATGTAATATTATCAGTGTGATCAGTTAAAATTAAAATATGGTGAAATTCTCACTCATTCGCCATACACCCGTGGAATGCAATGTGTAATCGACAACGAACAGTTTTATCCTTGCAAGACGTGGGTACGTAGATCAAGCCGGAGCGACTCATCGATGCGACCAGTGGATCAACAACAAAAAACTCCCTTTGGTCATAGCTGAGCAGCTCGCCGTCGGCCACGAATCCGCTTTCCGGTCGAATCAGATCCCCGCCGTTGACGTCAGCGTACATCCAGTTGAACATTTCATAGGCGCCATTGTAACCGCATTCATTTATAAAGCTGTGCATAATATTCAGTGAGCCACAAGGACCTCCAAATCCATTCCCGTCCACAGGCTGCGTCATCACAAGAAAAATATTGGACTAATTTTAATAGAAGGCATTCAAACGTTTTTTTTGTAAATTGAAATTACCTGTCCGTGTCCTGCAGCGATTCCGAATTCTGCGTGCACATCGGCGCCATAGTGGACATAAATGTTATTGAGGTTCTTCCCTGCCACTTGGTCAACCACGGTGTCCCTGGAACCGTGGAAAATGTAGGTTTTGGAGCCATTGAGATTCCTCACGGGGTTAATCATTCCACTGGAAGAAAGAATGTTGGTTTCACCGATAAACCAGGGCACACTTTGCAACCACGGGGTGAGCATACAAATTCCGGCGTCCACGGGACCTCCGAAACCGCACAAGTAGGGTCCTGAAATATTTCCATTTAAATTGATACGATCATTAGACGCATATAACTACCATTTATTATGTTGAACATGTTTGAGTTGATGGAATCTCACCTGCAGCAAAGATTCCGGCACCCTTGACCTCTGAGGAATAAATGAAATGGAATTGAGAGGCCATCCCTCCCCCTGAAGATATTCCAGATACAGTCACTGAATTCGGATCCACATTGTATTTCTCTGAATTCCAAAAATCAAAATGCATCAAGTGGCAAGAAACAATGATTCAATTGATATACTGATTTAATGGCTTTCAGTGACGTATCTAGAATTTGGAGACATGTGGTGTAACTCTCTTTCCCCCCCAGATTTCAAAAATTAACATTAGTAGGACAGGGAATTGTAAAGTAGAAGGGGCTGAATTTATATTAGTAGGATGTGAAAGCCCCGAATTTATTTTTCTAGATACGCCGCTGGCTGGAAATTACTTCAATATTTCTTTACGCAATTTTGGAGCCGCCGAAGGCAATATTTCTGCAGACGTTATGTGCAAAATTCCGAAGGCCACCAAACACGTTTGGAAAAATGACATTGTTTTGTGGGCACTGAGCTCAGTGAAATGGAAAGATTAAAGTGAAGTATACAGGTGTAAACCTCCTTTAATAGTAAATTTTATTTGTCCAAATCTTACAATTTGCACTTGTGCAAATATTAAACGGAAAATTTGCAAATTATTCAAGTTGAATATCTTCAGATACAAAATAAACCGGTCAACACCGGGGTGTAGCGAAACAACGTAATACATAATATTTAAAATCATTGAAACTTAAAATGATACTATTGTATTATTTCGTAGTTTGTAAACATATAATTACACTGACTGTTAGTGGACGAATTTGTACGAGAAAATCATTTCAGCTTTTTGAGAACTTACGTATAATTTCACTTGACTTTCGTATGAAAATTTACATTTGATTTTGCTCATAGGCATTGATATTACATATCTTCTCTTTTATACCGGAGCAATAATAACAAGCCTGGTATTTATACCGTCACATTGATTGGGTCAAAGGTCATGAAGGAGGTGACCTATTGACCCCATCTTCGAACTTAACCTCACATTAGACCTCAATAGTATGTGTAGCAAATTTGAAGTCTTTAGCTTAAACCGTTCTTGAGTTATCGTGCTAACGGACGGACGGACGGACACACGGACAGGGCAAAATTATACAAACAACTTACGTTGTTTAATAATGTGCGTAGTTTAATTGACCGTTCTGTGGACCTGCAACATTGCGACAGTACGTTTTCACAAATGTTTTTCGATGAATACTGTATGTTGATTAACAAGCCACAAAAATTACATAATCATAGAAATGTATTAATTGAAAGCAACATTACTACTTTGACGTCACTTGCCTACCTAACCGTTTCAATACACTTTACCTTGAGAGTGCTTTCAATCATTTCCATCGAAATAAAAATCTGTCAATACTAAATACTAACTATATACGTGTAATCAATTTTACAGATGTGCGAACAATGTCGATACCAGATACGATTCTGCACCAGTAAACCCCGGCACAATAAGCAAATACCAAGAATATGTCTCTGTTGTCTGTTCTGTTATGTAGCATACAAATTAAATGTGGAAGAGTATCACTTGTGTGTGTCCTACGAGTTTTGTTGGAGGAGTGTCTACCAACCGCACCGATGTTAAGTTTTAATCTGCATCATTAATATATGTATTAGTTGTTAGTTAGTTTATTCGTTTACGTTGATGTGGCCAGTGGCCTTTACAACTTTACAATAAGAAAATGAATTCATAATAGGATAGAGTAAAAATGAGGAGTTCGGACTGACAGGCATTATGTATACATGTAAATTATGTAAATTATGTAAATTATTATGTAAATTATTATAATTTACATTATGTAATGTGGGCGACTAATTTTGCTCCTACAAATGAGTTTATGTCCATTGCATTTCATTTGTATCCATTGTATTAATTTTGTCCACTGCATGGACAACAAAAATTTTTATCGTTTGAAATTTTTTGTGTTGCATTGTTTTGAATTCACTTGCTAAAAAAACAAAGCTACTACTAATTACTTCATAAAAAATCACATCAAAAAACGGACATCACAAAATTTTTTAAAAGGTAAACAAATTCAACTATTTTTTGGCGCCAACTGAAAGGTCGTAGCAAGGAGAAAACAAATACCATTTTTTGTACAACTATGAGCTATCGATCAAAACAATTCAGCCATTTTGGTTCAAAAATGACGGAACGGGAGCCCGCATAAATTTAAAAAAAAACTATTTTCCCCCGGTAACCTAATAAGGGGTATTGTGAGAAACTAACATTTTTTGAAAGCACTTTGAAGGACGAACTTTTTAATTAGCATTCTGTCATTCAGTTTTGCCACAGTGAATACCATAGCGTGGCCCAAACAGACGATAAAGGGTCTAAATGAATTTATATTTAGGTATTATTGTTAAAAGGTTTGATTTAAATGAATTATTGGCATAATTATTTAAGTGAAAGGCTTACAAGAGTGCATGAATTTTTCGACTGCGAGTCTATCATTGCTCTTACTTCATTTATTGTTTCATTTCACATTTGCATCTGTAATCAACACGAAACTGAACTGTATGTAATCGTTTCTGTTTGTGCCGGTATATTTCATTTAGTAGAAATATTTAATTTTTTTATTAGATTTGATTAATTGCGAGTCAATGAATGCATGTTATTGTACTCGCCTTACACGTTTAATTCGTAACTACGTTAATACGCAACGTTACTACGTTCTACCGAAATCAATTGTTGACGGATTTCATTTCATCATTTACGTTTATAATTTTAATTTTATTATTCTCTTAAAGTGTCATCAGTTTGATGTAAATATAAGCAGAATGTCTATAGACTAGAAGTACATGACTAATATCCATTTCTTGTTTACCTTAAATGTGTTTTAATGTTACTTGTATGAAAAAGTCATTACCTCGTAAGTTACAATGTACATTGACGGACGGACAGTCGGACATAGTGAAATGATATAAACATTCCGTTTTTATCATCTGATCATTTATCATATCATTATGTAATTATCAAATCATTTATTCGTATTGAAAATGTCATCTTTCTAGTGATATATTTATCTATTTAAGTTAACATGAATATAGCAAATGATCGACCATCTATCTTCCTTGGATGGAATATTTTTATAAGTACGCTACATTAGGTCAATGTAACAAAATCTAATCTCATTTGTAATTATAAGTTGACGGATGGAAAAAATATCAGTGATTGATTTGGAATATCTGTAAGTTGTGGCGGGACAGGTAGAATGTAATTGTGTCAGATAAACCAAACCGATATTCACACCAGCGGCTTAGAAAAACACTTATATAGTCAAATGTATACCCAAAGGAAACCGAATTCAACCAATGTAAATGTTCATGCAAATGTGACTCATGGAAAATTTAATTAAATGATAAGGAATGAACAATAAACCCCATGATAAACAATTAATATCATTACCCATTGTGACAGAGCGAAAAGTGCCATCAAATGATAAAGAATGAATATCATTAATAAATGGGACAGAAGCAATATCATTGTCACTGCCAAATGAATCAGAATCGATATCTTTATCATTATAACAAAAGGCAAAAGGCATCTGAATCAATATTATTAAGAAATGATACAGAATGAATATCATGATCAAGTGGGGCAGAATGAATATTACAAAGTCCCAAATTTCCAGATATTGTGCCCAGAATGTCAAAATGATGAGCCGATGACCAAAGCAAATGAAAGATCCCATAAACTTCTAGTTTGATGATATGCAATGACTTTACTTCATTCCCTCATTTACTTTGTTTTATATAAAACTAACTTGCAGGGCCAGTCACACCTGTCTTTTGACCCCGTGAAAAATTTAAACCGTTCCAAAATGAGAGTCTTTAAAGGTGACATTTTTCAATTGGAACATGTCCGGTATTACAATTAAATTTGAACAGCCTGTTACATTTCTAATTTGATGGACATAAGCATAGTCCGATTTTGGATTAAAAAATATGAATATAAATTAGGAGGACATACATCAGGAGCTGTTTCCTTTACTAAAATTGTCGAGAAATTCAATTGCATGCCACTTTATTTATTTATACATTTCAGTTTTCCCATTATTTCTCAGAAATAAGTAAATTGTAAACTGTTATAAACAGAAAACGAATTAACACGGTTTATCTTAATCGATCTTAGGTACTTGAATTGATATATATACAAAGTGCATTTAATTGCACTTCAGACTGGAGGCAGTTGGCAAGTAGTGCCAATGCTTTTGGTTTGAGTAAGAGTCGATGCAAGTGGAAATGCTGGGCTCTGACCTTTGCATCTTTCCACTTGCAAAATAATATCTTGCGTTATCCGTTGTTCACCAGTCTTTCCTTTGTGTCACACATAAATCAGTTGCTCTTTTAATCTATCTCTTCGGCCAAAGATAAATTCAATATTCTTCTTCTAAACTGAGTGAGTCGCAGTCCTATTATTCTCAGCATAGTCATAGACATTCTCCTAGTAAATAGCACGGTCAGGCTCTCACAGTCAAGTCATGTCCGTTCATTATTCCTTCTATATTATTTCTACTTACCTATAGTATCTCTTACACACACACTCAACCCCAGTCTCTGCAGAAGTAGTATCTCTGCGTTATCTCTTCTCAATGTTAAGTTTAAGAAATCTACTACGTGCTGTTGTGATGCTAGTTCCAAAAACAGCAGCGCAATAAAACAAACTACCAACAAAAGCAGTTTTCTTATGATTTTGAGTTGTGCATCACATGACTCAAAATCATAAATTTTTCAAGAGTATAAACTTAAATATGCATATGAATACGGTTATTTAGAAGTGTCGACCTTATAGCTGTGGATCGTTAATTTGAAATCGCACAAATTGGTGTTTAATTACCGGGTGTTTATACTTCTAGCCGTGGGCGTATATCTTGTTTATTAAACGATTCTCTTTCAAAATTAAAATAATTTGCTTTCTAAATAAGCAATTTTGTAGGGTCGCATCGTCGCGTTCTTATTCAACTCATGTTTGGCAAACAATAAAATTGTGTTTGTTTACATAGGAAATGTAAATATTCAAAAACCATTACATATAATAGATATTCGTACATTTCATAACCTGGAGTATCTACGCCTACATGTAGTAATAACACCATTGCTATAAAAAAAATATTTGAACATTGAAGTGTCCCATAACATTGAGCTGTTAAACTTAACCATATTAAGTAAATTGAATATATGTCCTTGTAAACATACGGTTGAATAACTATTGACATGATATGTTTACGGATTAACAGAGAAGGAACAAATACATTTACAAAATACTTCTAAATCGACATATTGAAGAACAGTTTTTCAATTTGTATTTTAAGTATTTTGTATTTTGACTGTCAAAAGTGTATTAAAAATGCAACACGACACATCAAAATACCGTAAAAGTTTTGTATTTTGAAGATATTTTTTCAGTTTATTAAATCACGTTAACAATGCTAAATATTACACTTACATATTGCACGTAGTTAGAAATAATATTCAAGGATATAGAAAATTATGTGCATTAAATGTGATTTAAGGTTTTACAAATACCATCTAAGTTTGTAAATTGCAAGCGCAATTTCAGTGACGTGGGCCATAAAGGCAATGAAAGTGCCAATGGAGAGAATGTAAAAGATAGTCACAATGTTTGAATTAGACAAACTCAAAGGCCTTGGACTAATTTTCATGCATTCCTTACACATCGTGAAATTCATTCTTGAAGAAAACGACTTCCATTCAAAATAAATTCCAGACTGTAGAACGCTCTGCAAATTACTGATATAATATTTCATCAGCAATTGGTTGCCACCACTTAAGTCAATATATACCATATATGAAGTCTGAAGAATATTCTGATTGGGGTTTCCGATATACAATTTTCGTTTTGGGATTAATCTTTTTCCATTGACATTCCAATGAGATTCATTAAAAAATCTGTGTATTTGGCTACTTTGGTCGAATGTAAATGGAATCGTTACACTCGGATATCCATTGTTGTGGGGTTGTGTAGGGAAACCCTGCATAATAATGGTGGTTCTCAATTAGTTTCACCACCTCTGGTTTATTGGACATTCTGCCGTAGATCAACTGTTTAGTGAAAATATTACGAAAGAAAAGGACAATATGTTCCCATTTGCACTCCCATATTGCATTACAAGTTTGAAAAGCCAGTTTGATTGTACTCTCGGTTTCATTTATGGGTTTGTATAGCGCCCTACTGCAATTCGATCTATAATGAATGAGGTAAGATTCTTCGTTTACAAACTCTGTGTGATTCAAGCGACAGTAGTGGTGACGCAATGCATCCGCAGCTGGTCCTGTTATCAAATTTTCATTCAATTCGAATTGACTGAATAATTTTACGTCATAATTTGTTACATCGTCAAGAGAAGCGATTTTAATGAATTGTCTCTCATTTGTGAGGTCTACGATAACAATTCCTTTGTATCCGTTTGTTAAAATAATTCCCATCAATAAAAATGTTCCTGTGATGATTCTTAGCCAAAATGCTTTACTCAGACGTTTGGGTAGGGAATAACTTATTTCCAAAAGATAGGCGTACAAAACAAATGCGAATGGAAATTTTTGATTTCGGTTTTTGAAAAATAACATGATATGCAAGATCAGTGTTATTAATGTTATACTTACGATTAGAACAATCCATAATGAAAATTGAAATGGTTGGATGTATGCTGCAAAAGAGGTTTTGTCGCCATCCAAAGAAGTGCAGATACAAAATTAATGGAATCAGTAAGTATTGGAAAGACGTATACATAGGGATTTTCCCATGCATCTCTCCTATAGTCAAATTTATTAATATCCCAAAAATTCACGACCAGTGATTTATACCCATAGTGTTTATCACCGTGCCGTCTAAATTCAAATTGATATGTTTCAAATATGTTTTCACATATTGACGGGGCTGATAAATTTACGACGGAATTAAGTATTGCAGACATCATGATTAAATTACTGGCTGGATAAGCTCTGTTTCGGGGTTGGTTTCTGAATGTCATTAAGGGTACAAGACAATAATAGTCTACCATGGACTGAATTTCTGCATCATTGTGGACAACTTTTTGGATAGCTGATTTTTTCATAAATTTTATGTGATCTGTTGTCGAGTTGGTAATTATATCTTCATCGTGTTTGAAACATTTTGCAAAACTCATGGTAGGAATTTCTTCCGAGTGCTTAAAAATGTTGTCAAATTGAAGAATAAAAAATATGCAATCAAGTTCTGCATATAAAATATGAACGAAATGAAAAAATTTGAATGCAAAAAAGTAATTATTTCTCAGACTTTTTTCTTTGTAACTGAAGTGGTGATCATTTAAATTCATCATAAAATAAATCAACGTTGAGTCAGGATATTGAAATGAGTTATCATGTTCTAGTAGAATATGAACTGTTGTGTACTGCGCGTGATTATAATGAAAATGTTCGGATACCCTTTTCTCTTTCTCATATGTTGTTGTTGTTGGTTCATTTTCTTCACTAGCCAGATTCAGACTATTGACGATGTATTCTGTGAAATATAATTCCAGTCGACTTTTTGGATTGATATGAACTAAAATATGAGCTACGCAATTAAAGTGAGAATATAAGCGCGGCGATGAAAGTAGTCCATTCAATAAACTCTTACGAGGAATACATTCTTCAGGTCCCGTTAAAAATACAATAGCTTCTGATTCAAACACTCCCATTGCGTCAAACTTCTCTTCAGAACAACTAAATGTTTTGTCGAAATATATCTGCAGTGTATCCATACGCGTGTATTTAAACGGAATATATATATCTTTCAAAAAATCCAACAGTGATGATTCTTCAACATTTCCAGTTGAAGACACATTTCTGTAGAATATAAAGTTTACGTGACATTTTTTATTTATTTCAGCCATTTCTTTTAACATATTGTAAGCAGCCGTGTAAGCCAATAATGGTATTAGAAATATCAATTGAAAATGAAACAAAAATTCCATTCCGAGGATGTTCATGTTGAACGAATCCACAGATCCCTTCTCACTAAAAAGTTTTTGTATTTGTTTGTAGTTTTTGTTTATGTAAAATATTAATTTTGTTTAATCTAGAGCAAAATCAAAGTAAAATCTAAGCAAAAATCAATCAAGATTTGACTTTTCTGTATATCACATAAATTATTATAATTTTTTTTTCAAGTTAAAATCGGAGAATAATGAATTTGGCACAGTTTTGATTTAACAGGGCGTGCTATACAATAAATGTGATTATGAATGACGTGTGTTATAGTTAGTGGGCCAAACTTAAAGCTTCCGTTGTAAGCAATTTATATTTGGGCATCTGAAACGTATATCTTTGTGTCCAATATAGTCCAATAGTTTAATTAATGCGCCATTATCGTCTTGGGATATATTTCTTATAAGAATCACATCGCTTTAGAGGAAAATGTAGTGTAATGAGACGATGATCGGTACATCTCATTAAAATTTATTTGTTTTGTTATAAATTTTTGTAACAGTTGTTCAAACTTTCACTGTTTCTGTTACTGGAATTGTTTCTCGTAAAATGTATCATAAGAATGTCAGCAGCACACAATATTTTCCAAACATTTTTGATATAAAATTGTAAGGTATTTATGCTATAACTTTGAGTTTATTATATTTTGCAGTTTTATCCTATTTAACCAACGATAACATTTGAAGTCCTTGTTTGTTTAGCAATTGGATAGTTTTTAAAATCGCTTAAGTTGCATTTTTGAAATATTGAATTCATTTCGATTTCAGGCGTACGTAAAGAGTAACAAATGTAATCCATTAAAAAATTCAGAGTTTAGAGAATATAGATAAACACTTTTTCAGTTACTAAAGATTCAAGCATAAGATTCAAGTGGTATTAGTTAAGATTATGATTTGCTAATATTCCTCTCACTACTGTTAGAGGACAGAGGAAAATGTAATGTAATGAACCGATGGTCGGTAAATCGGTAGAGTTAAGGAAAAAATTCTGTATTTCGATATATTTTACTGTTCTTGTTTGGTATTCAATATTCACTTTAAGAGCAATACCATTTGCATCAAATATTCTTAAAATGTTTGTTACAAAATGTACGGTATTTATACCGTTGGTTTCAACATACAGCTGTTTAATTTATGAGAACATTTGAATAGTACTTACTTCAATTTGGGTGTATCTATATGGGAGCTCACTGAGTGTTTCTCACTGTAATATTCTTTTAATTTGTTACTTAATTTAATCATGGTTCAAATTAGTGGTGCAAGGAATAGTGGTTTCGGCCGGATACCAACTAAAAGGCGATACAAGTTACAAGGCCCAATAACCGAATATTACTCATACGTGTGTTAGTGTATCTATAAACAATTACGTGTATTATGTATATTAATATTATGCGAACATGTGAATCTATAAACAAAAAATTATTTTTCAAACAAGGACTATCTTCAACAGAATGGATTACATATTTAAAAATGATTCCAAACGTTACTGTTTCAAGATCAAACTAATACATCGTAATTCAAGACATCATTAATTAAAACTATGATAAATAAAAGCTGATGAACTCAGAAAACAAGGATATGTAGTGGAAGAAGAAATTCATACAATTGGATCCAATGACTCATGCAGAAGACTAGATATCTTAGCCATTCATGGAAATAACAAAAAAGAATACATTCTTGACCCAACAATTATATTTGAATCTACTCTTGAACAAGATATAACGGTAGACGAAGAAAAGAAATCTATGAAACATGTGTAAAAGATTTACAAATTAAATATAAGTTTCTACATAATATAAAGGTAATCGTCCTGTTTATTTGGGCAAGAGGTACAATCACAACATTTTGTAAAAATATTATTTGCAAAATTCTAAAATTACCAGAAAGTATATGTATTGAAACAGCTCTAGCAGCTATTAAAGGATCAATATCCATCTTCCAACATCATATATTAAATGTTAATGTTAAATATTACGTACTTTAAATGTTTAATATGATTATTATTTCAATTAATCATTAAATTTTCGTTGATGTTATTTACTGTATCGACAAGACAGTACTAAATAAATACATACCATTTTTTATTATAGTTTAATTTGAATTTTGTGATTTACATAACTGACAGAGGAGTGTAATTAGTGAATTTTTATTTGTAAATTTGTAATATTTAATCAATTTAGATAATTAGCAATATAAAATATATTTGAAAAAGCTAACAAAAGAGAAAGTTTTTTTTTCCAATTATGTCAAATTCAAGGATATTTTAAAAACCAATAATTGCGCTATCTTGCCTGAATAGAATACATTTCAATTTTTGCATTCTTTGCTCATAAATTTCCGTTTTTCTCAGCCACAAAATCTACGTAGTTTTATGTTGAGGAATAATTATTTAAACTCCTTCTTTCCAATTTTTACTACGATTTAACTCAAGCCTCCAAAGTCTTTCATTTTGTTCATATCTAATAATACTAATTATATCACGTAGAATGTTTAAACTGCCAACTCTCCGAACTTAAAAACTTTGACTTTGACAAACACGGAGCTGTCACTGTCATAGTAAGAAAATGGAAATATTATTCAATAAAATGTCAGCAGGGTATCATTCACTTTAAAATTTACAAACCGAAATCGATATCTTGTGTTATATGTACCATTTTAAATCATAAACAGCTGCGGATATTTCAGCAATATATCCAAGAAATGAAATGCATGCTCCTGCGACCAGAATATAGAAGATTGTTATTATATTTGAATTAAACAATGTCAAAGGTCGAGGTGAATTTTCTCTGCAATGTCTGCACATTGTAAAATTAGTTCGTGTATAAAAATACTCCCATTCACCAAAAATTCCGGATTGAAAGTAATATTTGAAACGAGTGATGAAATAATTATCCAGAAATATATGTTCATCAAAAGAAACGGTAACCCCACGCAATCTTATTTTAAATGCTTGATCTGGAGCTCCGGAGTATAATTTTCGTTTAGGGAATATTGATGTTCCATTCAATTTCCACTCGGATTCATTTAAAAATAAGTGTTCATGACCAGTCTCGTAAAAATACGCCGAATTATTGCAACTCGAAATCCAGAATTGTGGACTCACAAATGGATGGCCTGGAGAAAACACATGGTTTTCACCGACGACTGTTTCGATACCATGTGTTGGATCCAACCACCAGTCATTGTCTTTTAAAAACAATAAATTTGATTTATATAGCTTTTTACAAGCATAAATTTTAGTGCATATTTCAAAAACATTCCGATGTGTAATATTTAATTTAATTTCACCGCTGCGAATCATCTGTTCTTCATGCATGCAATTCATTTTTGAATTGAATAGATTGAAAAGTGTTTCGTTAAATTCACCTTTATTAAGTGAAATAAATTTCTTATAGCAATAATAATAAAACAACACTTTCCGTTCTAACGCAGGGTATTGCGGAACATTGAACTGCCCTGTAGAAAATATATGGTAATCCACCATATCTTTTAATGATGCTATTTTCATGAATTTTCTTTCATTGGTTAAATCCACGATTACGATTCCCTTGTAGCTGTTTGATATTATAATTCCCATGAGCACGAATACCCCTAGAATGATTCTGGTCCATAAAAGACGTCCTAAATTTTTGGGAGGAGAATAGCCGATTTCGAGTAGGTATGCATAGCAAATTAAAACGAAAGAAACGTTACCAAAATATTTTTTCACGAATAACACAATATGCAAAATCGCAGTAACAAAAATAAATTCTGCAACAATTCCTATCCATAATGTAAGTTGAAATGGTTGAACATAAGCTTCAAAAGACGTTTTGTCTCCATTCAACGAAGAACAAGACCAAAAATTCATGGACGAAGATTTCAGCGCTATTGAATTTAAAGGATATACAAGGGAATTTGCAAAATAAATCGTGAATCTCCATTTTGCAGAATAAATTTTAGGTGCTTGAAACTCGTAGTTATTTCCCTCATCAGAACAAATCTTTTCAGTTGCGTTCAGAATATTTTGAAACACGCTAGAAATACCCACCAATACGCCTGCTGCGAAAGGATCTTCTGAAGGAACTTTACCAAATTGTAATTCCCCACCTTGTTGGTAGCAACGAAAATCACTGACACTTTGAACTTTGCCAAATGCTTCTAAAAAAGTTTTTAATGCGATTTCTCTCAATATTTTATTCCAGTTTCTTCCAAACCTTTCTGCTTCTGCAAAATCAACACTACCCAATTGTGGTAAGACTGAACAAATTTTATCACTGAGAAATTGTTTGACAACCGCGCTTGTGAGAAGATAAACATAAATTTTGTTATTGCTTATGAAGTAAATATAATTATTTATATCATTGGAAAACACACCAACGTTTTTGAAATACCTAATTAACGGAAACGTAATAGAAAAATGTCTGATGAACTCTAAACTCACTATATCCCATTTTCTTGCCGGAGTAACTCCTTCATCTTCACTATGCAAGTTTTCCAATAAAATATTAATTGTTGTGATACTATGAACATCATAATTTTTTGACAAATTCCGCCAGGGTGATGGTATAAATATTGTTTGGACCACATATTCTGTGAACAACAGTTCAGCTTTGCTACTAACATTCATGTGTACAAGAAAATGAGCTAAACAAGTAAAAGCAAAAGATATGTCATACGATAAAAAACTCTGCTCAAAAAATAAATTGCGACACCGTATAAAATTTAATAAACTTGATCCAAAATCTGGACAATTTTTTTTGGATTTCATCTCGAATTTATTCAACAGAGTATCAATTCGTGTGAAAGTGTAGGGAACTTTTACTTCTCTTAATAATTCTAACATCGGGGATTCTTCAGATTTGGTGGAAGTATCTTTGTAAAATAAAAAATTGATGTAACACTCATGGTCCAACTCAGCAAACGTGTTTAAAATGTTTTGGCCTTCGGATGCCACGGCAGCATATCCATAAAACATGTTGAACAACACAAGTACAGTGCACAAAGCACTATTTAGAATATTCATCTTCATATTTTTTATGAGTGGGCTACCCTCATTTGATTTAAATTATGACAAGTCTCTCCGCTCCGCTTTCTTGTAGTACATAATGGTAAAAAGAGTTTTCTTTGATAATATTTTCGGACATTTGCAAATAATTGTTTTATATACAAGTAAATGTTACAGTGAAAATTTAGATGTGTTATGGAGATTGAAACTAAATTTAACTGATCTTTTTTGTTATACTCTGCCAATTATATAAAAAATTTGCAATGAAGCAAAAAAAATTATTTTGCCTTGACCTTTAATTCATTTATATTCTATTGAAAATTAAATTTACT
>JABASD010004810.1:0-14244 GCA_019776165.1 Pogonognathellus flavescens | reverse complement strand
CATGGGCGCCCATGGGGAAATCGCATGGGCATGGGCGGGTATGGGCACCGAAAAGCTTGCCCAGGCAACTCTCTACCTCTTATCTAAAGAAAATTCTATTGGCTCCTGTATTAACAATACTCAACTCATTTATTTCCACATAAATAATTTCAAGTCGCCCATATTATGTAATATAATATTTAATCATATATTATAATCATATATTATAATCATATTCTCCAACCAACCTCAATTAACAACTGCTATTATGATCATTTATTTCATGTCTAAGCTGTACACTATGAAACTGTACACTGTCCTTAGTAAGGACAGTTTCCTTACCACCAATAAATAATTCGCGTAAATCTTGCAGTTTAATTAACTTTTTTCTTTTCTCATTTCTTCTCTTCTGCAATAAGATGAAATAAATATCAAACTAAGAGTCACATACATCTAGCATTTAGTATGGCATAGCTTATTAGCATAGTATGGCATTTAGATGGATTGGATGATGGGATGACAATGACCTAAAATTCACGTTTCAACTTGTAATTGTTCATTTCAGAACCTTCATTTGCTTTGACTGGGTCACTCGACTTGCCTCAATTTGCAGTCATGTTAGAAGAAGAAGAGTCTCATGGACTGCTGGAAATGACAAAAACGTCCATTTATTCATTATATGTACTTAACGACGTGATTTATTTCCTTTTCTAATGACAAAGGCGATTTTAATTTAATTATTCATCAAATGTTGATTCTCTTTGGTGTGTCATACATTTTATAACACATTTTACACAAGCACCACGCAATTTGGTGGCCTGCGAAATTAGCGAGATGTACTGTATGAAGATGCTGATGAAGTATCATGTACTGCCGAAGATCATAATCATTCATGAACTAAATTTAAATTGTGAATTTATGTTTGAAATATTTAACATGTCAATTAAAAGTGGAACAGCTGAGAAGGTGAAGGAAAGAAAAGTTGGGACAGATGGAAGGTACAGGGAGGTTATAAATGCAGGTAATGGAATGGGCCCGGGAAGACAACATTGTACAGAAATGTTGACTACGTGGTGAAAATGTTTTTGGTGCTTGCACTGCATTGAGGAGAATAATATTATTTGCCATTTGAGAGGAAGTGAAGGGCAAGAAAATTGTACAGACAGAGGTATGTAGTGGACAGGGATAAAATTCAAGTCAGTCAACACATGACGACGATATGGTGCTACTTTTGCTCCGTTAAATTGTAAATGTGAAATTACATCGAGGTTTCATTTTGTTTTACTTGCAACAATCAACAACTCAATACTTCATTCAACTCACACCGTCCCACCAGTCCTTAAGAAGTCACAACTCACGGTATGTTACATTATTGCTAACAGCAAACTGATTAGTTTTCTTTTCTAGTCTAGCTAGATCTCCAATTACTCAGTCTGTTGTCCGTTCTCTTCTCTGCTAAAAATACTCTTTACTATAAATATTATTCATTTCATTTTGCATAGTATTTTTAGCAGAGACACTGCTGACTGCTAAAAATATTGTTTACTATCAATTAAGTAAAATTTGTTTTTCAATAGTGGGGGAAATATGGCTGATCGACGTCTTGGTTCTCCATCGGCACCCGCAGCCGTTAAGATTTCTCGAGGTCGAGTTCGAGCTCCTAATCCTGGCGATACCAGTCGGTTCTCCCCTGTAGAGATCAAGTTAGAAACTGGAGTTGTCAATAATGCGACTGGTATGAAGCAACAAGCAGGGGCTGCCGTGAAGATTTCTAAAGGACGAGTCAGAGCTAATAATACTGATGACGGATTTGCTGAAATTAATATGCACACGGACAAAGTAAACCGTAGACCCGCTAAAGTGTCTACTGGCACCCACAACAGTAGAAGTAGCCCTGCACCTAATAATTCAATAACAATTAATCTGGGAGCGGCTGCCAATTGCACTCCTCCAGCATTGATGAGTCCGAACAGCAAGACTGCTACCGCTAAATTCCCTCTCCAAGCAAACAAACCTTTAACGACTTCTTCGACAAGTGGTCCAACTAAATCTACTGCTTCCGCCACGCAAAGTGTCCCTGGTAAATCCAGTGCAACTGGCAGTCCAAATGCTACAAACAAAACTACTGATGCTTCTGCAGCCAACGATCCCAAAAAAATCATCCAAGAATTCACATTACGAGTTCCAAAGTACTTCATACAAGATTCTATTCTATATTTATAATCATGTCTGCTTGTACGGAATTTTATTTATTAGCAACATTCTCAGAAATCTAACTGAATTGTGAAATTGTACAGAACAAATGTCAACCCAATATCGTTGATGCGGTTCAACGGAGCCCTGAATGTGGACATTTCTAAATGGACGAATGTGAAAATGGTTCGAGAGGATCTGACAAAACATCACAAAGTCAATAACGGGATGGTCGAAGATGAGACACCAAAGTAATAACGACTGATGTCGATGTCATTTAATTTAAATTACCTGAGTGACTTATCGGTTCTATCATAGCTTTAGTTCTATTACTAATTTAAATGTTGTTGTTGTAAAATTGTTGTTTGTAAAATTTTGTTTTTTCATCGAATAGGTTTGGAGCTGGGTCGGAGTACGGTCGTGAGGCTCGTGAAGAAGCGAGACGACGGAAGTACGGAGGAAAGAAAAAGGAAGTTGTTAAAGAGGATCAGCCTTGGTTGTTGAAGTTAGGCGATAAGATCAACAGAAAGTGAGTTTTGAATATGAAAGGGATTATTGGTGGACTGTTTATACATATACTATTTATACATCCTATCTATTCATACATATAAAAACTTTAATATGTATAATCAATAGGTATAGAGGCATTCGGGATGGCGGGTTGACCCAGAACGCATCTTATTATGTGTTTACGCAAGCCGCTGACGGAGCATTTGAAGTTTTTCCTGTGCAGCAATGGTACAACTTCAACTCGATTCAGCGTTACAAATGTCTTTCGGCGGAAGAGGCAGAAGAGGAATTTGGACGAAGGAATAAAATAATGAATTATTTTTCTCTGATGGTGAAGAAACGTATGCAGACAGACGATGGTGATGCCGAAGAAGCTGAAAAGGGAAATAATAAAACGACTGGAAAGAAAACAGGTATTAATCAACGCAGCCTTATTCTGTAGGTGAATTTTCTTAAATAAACTTGTACATGGATCGTATTGATTGTCTTGTCTTGTGTGCAGCTTCGTCTCAGCTAAAGGTGAGCGAAATGGACGATTGGGATGACAGTGACAAAGAGGAGGATTCTGATAATGAAGAGAAGGACGATGCAGGAAAGAAGAAAAGTAAGATTAACTTGATAGGATAATTCCAGACTTCCTTTATTCCAGACAGTATATTGTTATTATTCCAGACATTCTGGAATGCCATACAAACTCTCAAAATCCCAGGCTTCATGTTATTGTTCCACATATTCTGGCATATCAGTCCAAATTCCAAGCTATGCGTAATCTAGCTCGAGCCGTATATACCATAGTACACTGTCGTTTATTGAATTTTGTTCCAGTCGTATTGATTGTAATTGTATGTGACTAATTGTTGAGGAATCTACTGACTTGACTTGAAAGTTGAGAATGGGCGAACACTGTGGACTGACTGACTGACTCATTTCAAGACTGTCTTATCGTATTCACAGGGACAGCATTATTATTTATTTTATTCTACATTGCGTCTCACATTACCCTCACGGACCATCTTTTGGTTACACTTTCCAGTCGGTTGCTTTCATAAAAGACGGATGATAATTTTAGGAATATTTAATGAATATGAGAAAAGCGTTTACAAAACTTCACACAATTTGTATTGTCATGAAAAGAGATCTCATATCTAATTGATTTCTATGGCGTATTATGATGCTGTAAATTATTTTTGAAAATGGACAGAAAAGCCAGGAGTGCCAAAGAAGAAGAAGAAGAAGGATTCTGATGATGAAGCCTTTGAAGATTCTGATGATGGAGATGGGGAGGGACGTGAGTTGGATTACATCTCAGATACTTCTGTGTGAGTCTGCAAGCGCAGTCTATAAGATATGAACACTGTTTAAGGGTATGTTGGAGAAATTCCAGTCATCTTATGAATGCTTTGTTTACAATTTGCGTATAGTACTGAGTCTGAGGGAGAAATGGACAAGAAAAACGATCAGAAGGGAGTGAATGAAATCTCCGAAGAATCTTCGTCGGAAGAGGAGACTAAGGAAGTGAAGGAAGAGGAAAAGAAAGATGAGCCTGGTCCTTCGACGAAAGAAAATAGCGTGGACGTTGACCAGAAGGACAAGAAAAAGAAGAAGAAGAAAAAGAAATCTGACAAGAAAAGTTCTTCAACTTCGGTTGTGGGAACGAAAGTTGAAAACGACAATAAGACTTCGGACAATGTGGACGAAGTGGATCAAAAGATGGATTCGGACTCCAGTGGACATCATTCTGATAAATCTGGAGATGGAAGTGGAGAGTTGGAAAATTACTTTTCGGGTGGTAAATTACCAGCTGGTAGTAAACGTAAGGCTCAGTCGGATAATTCTGGCAACTCAAACAATTTCGAAAAGAAGCCAAAGCTTGACATATCAACAACGATGGTACAATCAGCTGCGTAAGTTCCTTTCTTTTAATGGCCAGAATTATTGAATTGTTGCTGCAAGGTTTTTGGGAAGCTAATTTTGTTTGCTGTGTGATAAAGTGCTGACGGTATAACGGAGGATGCTGTTCGTCGCTACTTGGCTCGGAAACCAATGACGGCTGCAGAGTTGTTGACGAAATTTAAAAATAAAGGGGCTAAGCTCTCGATAACTGACCTGGTTAATGTGATCGCCC
Source organism: Pogonognathellus flavescens (assembly GCA_019776165.1). Taxonomy (NCBI): domain Eukaryota; kingdom Metazoa; phylum Arthropoda; class Collembola; order Entomobryomorpha; family Tomoceridae; genus Pogonognathellus; species Pogonognathellus flavescens. The sequence goes on along the minus strand of JABASD010004810.1, from coordinate 9,437 downwards.
ATTTGCTGAAGAAAATCAACCCCATCAAAAGAATGCAGAACCAAAAAATGTATTTATTTCTTTCGGACAAGTGATTCTCCAAACAGGGTAACGGAAACGACTGCTAAGAAAGGACTGATTAAAATGGTGTACGAGTTAAAATTACGCAACGGTATTCACTATTTATACATACAGAGAATGAAATTAAGTAATTGTATGAGAGTTAAACAAATGCAGATCGATGGACCTGAGCAAGCAAATATTATTGGTGCTAAATGATGAAACCATTAATTTTACTGAGAAGTACTTGATGGTGCTACTATATATATATATTAAGATATATATTGAAACCTGACAGAGTTATATGATTAGTGAATATTTACAGTACTGAATAAACGACAGTTCATTCGTTGTTATTTAATATTTATAAACGTAATGCGACCTACAACTATATATTGTAATTGTAATATTATAAGTACGAGATCTACTGAGACAATATTATTATAATATTTAATAAATGCAAGCAATCAGCAGAAAATTTCCATTCCAACGTGTACACTCAAACTCATTCTTTCTATTTGTGATATACACGCATTAAATACAATATATAATATATCTCAAATTAAAGCATGTTAGCACAGACTAATAATGACTGAAGTGATTTTGTATCTGATATTATGGCCAGTACATACGCTTCATGTTTATGAGAAGAAATCATAATAGCTATACTTCAGTTAATCTTGCAGTTGCGTCAGAAGAAGCTGGAAATCGATGATAGAGCCGAACTCTTCAACAAATTATCTTACTTTTCCCTGCACATTTTTCATCTCCAATTCTACGCCAGATGCAAAGTCATTTGCTAATCATCTCTGGCAAATATCGTATAAGGCAAAGCTCCATCAACAGCGCATACAACTGAAAACAGGAGGAGAGATCAAATAGTATGCAAAATGTGGAGGATGCAAAATGCAGTGGTGTACAATAGCAGCCAAGTCATGTCAGATCCTTTGGATCCTCATCCTCATCAGTCATTCAAACAACACATCAATAGCATTGACATAGCACAGCACACGACTCGACTCACTATTGTCATTTAAAATCGAAGTCTCACAGCAGCAACAACAACGGAAACAGAGTCAGTCAATGAGTAGTGCACTTGCAACGGAACATGTGTTGTATAAGCCTACACTACGCTAAGTCAGTCACACATAGCAATATTTTATTATGAGCACACACATGCAGCGAATGCAGACATGTACACAGTACAGTCGTACAGTACAAGCAGCGTAACATCAACAGATTAGAGAAAAACCTACTTCATCAATTTCATATTGCGCTCGCTCACTCCTGCTTGCTCCGAGCTAGGCTCGCTGCTTGTCTTGTCTTCTACACAATCATATTCAACTTTACAGAGGGTGGCCCGATTAAATCAACCATAAAACTATTCGTGTATGATTATCTTATAAGCAACTTGAATATGTAGTTTTGAGATTTTAGAACATTCAACCTGATTCAGTAACACTATAGCTTGTATTGGTCACAAAGTAGCATCATGTCAAAAATTATTAGATGTTAGGACATCACTATTAAAGTCTGGGAATTGCTTAATGGGAGCACATAGTATTTTTAGCAGAGACAAAGTCTCTGCCAAAAATACTATATAATAGAAAATTATATTAGATCACCTTTCTAACAATCGTATATAATGGAAATTCATATGAATAATATTATAATAGCTATAAGATGTAACACAATAGCAAAATAAATGTATCCTAGAGAGCACACATACACATTGACACTCATTAAGTAGTAGTACATTGTAGTTTTAGTTGTTAACTTTAGTTGTTAATTTTAGTTTAATTATAGAGTTGTCTGGGTCTTGTCATTGTGTCTGTACATGCGAGTGGCCTGTTTGATGAAATAAATGATAATAATAATAATTAGAGTCATCGTCTCTTCTTCGTCTCTGCTAAAAATACTATAGTAGAAAATAATATTGGATCACCCTTTCAAAAATCTGGTCTGGTCGCTTATGCGAACATGGTAGAAGAGATTGGGATTGGGATCTGCGTTGAAGAATAGCATACTTTTCAATTACGTACAGCAGTAGATGGAAATAGGAGTGGCCACCCTCAGTAATCCAACAGTAAACATCAGATGGGAAAGATCTTCTGTAGGTAAAAATACCTATGTTACAGACATCACACAATCCGCGTCTGTCTTCTGTCACTACCCACTTGCAAATAAATATCGATTATTGCGTATGAGTTGACAATTCAGTGGTTGATGAAAATATCGTTTATTGCGAGGGCAAGCAGGTAGAGAGAAACAAATTCTGGACAACCACCACCACCAACAAAAAAAACTAAATAGTATCCATATTTAATCTGAACTGATTGAATTTCAACAGTTTGTGTTTGGTTTTGGTAACGTCTATTCTATCGTTCTGTGTTGTAAATAATAAAACCATCAAATGCAAACTTAACTAAAACTTTATTATTACTTTTTCATACAGGCTGTAGGTGTGATCTGGAATCTGAAAAATAAAAGCAAAATCGTTGGACACCGAACAGCGTTACAACTTACGATCAAAGCAGACTGTTGACATCCTGAGACAGTACATACATGCAAATTATTATCAGCAACTTTCAACTTTGTCATTTTTGGTCTTCAGAAACCTAAAAAGGTAAATAAGAAGAATGTTTTTCTTCAGTCATACGCTTGCTTGATCTTCATTAAGAATTCATTTCCAGGTCAGTCAGTAGTCAGTACAAACAGCAGCAGTTCATATTCAGAGGAAAAGTGAAGTGATCGGAGGTATCAGAGGTAGCTGACAACTGACAAGAATGTTTCCGGAATTTGGTTGTTTAGAAAACAGTCTCATTAGTCTCATACTCTCATCCGTATCTCACTTTGACACATGAACAGGCAGACCACGAACATTGGTTCGCATGTTTCTCTGCCAATTAATGTGCTATCTGTCAACTTGTTTGTCTTGTACTTGCAGTTGCACTCACATTCTTTCCAGCTTATATCGATGCATTGATGCATATGAGATTAGCATCATTATCTCTATGTCCCAATTCAATTACAGATAAACATAACCAGTAGTTACTTATATAGAATTATTATATTTTATCTATATATAACAGACAGTCACGGCTAAACATAATATAATGATATAAATAATGTTGTTTATTTACTGATACGGTTCGCTGATATAGGGAGAGAAAAGAGAAGCATTCTCAAGGACACCCTCATAATACAAAGGTGGACTAGCAAGTCAAAGGCAACAAATCTTCTCAACTGTTAGAAATATTATCTCCGGATAATTATTAGATTTATCATGGCCTTATGGCTGAAGCAGGTATTTTTGAAAGTTTGTACTGACCACCATCACAATTTCCTCAAACTTGAGCCACGAATGCTTCAGGTTGAAGGCACACTAACTAGTAAGCCAGATTTAATGCTGAATGCAGGGTCTCTTGCTGAATCTCTTGGGTCACAAAAGAATGACACAAGAAAGGGACTTTGACCCTAGCACTCTTCACTCACTCTTCACTCACTCTTCACTTCTATGTTCTATGTCATAATTTGTATTTATTTCCAAAAGGGATCCATTGCATGAATGTATTATACATTGTGCCAATTATTACGTTATATAATATTTATGATTGTATCAAAAGTATACCGTAAAGACATTACATGGTGTCTCTACTTTCTACTAATACATTATATTGCATGCAAACATGAAACATAACTATTAAATTGGTAGGAGTCTGCGAAAAACAGGGTACTTATTTATTTGTAAATTGGCTCATATATACTTTTTCGAATTCCTTTCCAATCTCAGTCTTAAACAGATACCGTTCCTTGGAATGGCATGGCAAATGCAAATTGTTAATTACTGCAATTTCAGACTAGAATGACTAGATGTACTCTAACCTACTTCATCCTGCTGTCATAATATGCTTTATTTACAGCAAAACAGTACACTATAATTCTTTTCAAATCTAAATTAGTTAGATCACTTGGGTGGGATTCAGATTGTTGAAATATTTTCTATATTTGCTAGAGATTCGGAATGAATACAAAAGAGGAGGGTGAGGACAAGGAGAATTTGTGCGGTCATGAGGAAACAGCTGCTAATTCTGAAGTTGACTTGGAAGAAGACACTACAGAACCGGAGAGCGAAGCGGAAGACCCACCGAATGCACAAGCAGCACCTCCTGAACGACTTGTTGAGGACGAAGTTCCATTGGAAACTGGAACTAATTATTTAGTACGTCGGGCTGATGGTCAATGGTGTAAGTTCATCACTCACTCATTGCATCACTAGCATCAAAACAATCACTCCAGACTAACAGATCGTACACTGTAATAGTTTGTTGGGTTATATTATTGACGTGCTAGAAATTACTCTCAAAATAACAGCCATCAGTAAATCAGCACATTAACAGCAGATGTAAATTCAGCATATAAATGTTCCAACAGGATCAGTCCACTTTGCATTTGTTGTCATGATGCTGCTCCATTTCATACAAGCATGTCAGAATCACTGATGAATGATGATAAATAATTGACGGGCAAACTGATGATGACTGTTAGTTATCTGCTTCTTATTTATACTTTTTTGGTATTTTTGCAGATCAAGCAGACATACTGGATTATCGTGAGTTGGAAAATCAGGAGGAAATTGTTCAATATCAGTACTATGTCCACTTTAAGGGTCTCAACCGACGATTGGACGAATGGGTCCTTCGCTCCCGTGTGATGAGTGAAAATTTAAATGCCCGGGACTCTCCATCTTCACTTTCGGAAATTTTATTTCCTCCGGAGGAGAATGGAGTCATCGACACCAAAAAACTTACACGCAACCAAAAGCGTAAATTGGAAGAGTTCTACCAAATCCAAACAGCTGTCGGCCAGTTAGAAATTCGATCAAAAAATTGGAGACGTGAACATGAACGTCAAACTAAAGTAAATCCCATTTTCCACAGTTTGCTAAAACAATTCCATGTTTTTCGTACCTTTTGTTTCTGCATGCAGTCTCCTCCAGACTAGACTGCCAGACTATGAAGCTAACTAAGACCTAGTTCTTCTAATGAGGAAGGTCATGGGCCATGAATAGAAGACTGTAGAGCTATATACAGAGTGACTTGGATTTGTATGTTGAGTGGGTTGCGTCACTGTTTGCGTCATTATGCCAGGGTCATGTTTGTTGATTGTTAAAGCAGATCGTAGTAGCAAAAATAAATAGATTTGAAAATGTATTAAGTAATTATTGCTTATAATGATGTGTTTATAATTCTTTAAGGACCAGATCAAGTATATTGATACGGTGCAGTTTGGAAAGTACGAGATGGACACTTGGTACGCCTCACCGTACCCAGAAGAATACGGAAAGGTCAGCAAGCTCTTCATCTGCGAGTTCTGTCTTAAATACATGCGTCTGGAAAAAACTTTCTGCTATCATTATGGTGCGTGTACTTTCGACGGACCACCAGGGAAAGAAATTTATAGAAAGGTGCGTTCATTTTACGTTTCTTTCCGTTTCCATTTTACTTCATTGTACTTTTTGACATTTGTAATACACAGGTGTTAATAATTTGAAGGTAATTCCGTGGTTGGGTTGTTTGTTTGTGTATAGGAAGGAATTGCAGTTTGGGAAGTCAATGGGAAAGACAATAAAGTGTATTGTCAAAATCTGTGTTTGTTGTCGAAATTGTTTCTTGATGACAAGACGCTTTACTTTGACGTGGATCCGTTCTTGTTTTACATTCTTTGTGAAGTGGATCGGGAAGGTTCTCACTTTGTTGGCTACTTCTCCAAAGAAAAGGAGAGTCCGGATGGATACAACTTATCTTGCATTCTCACTCTTCCTCCGTACCAGCGAAAGGGATATGGAAAATTCCTTATCTCTTTCAGCTATGAACTGTCCAGGTTGGAAAAAACTATTGGCACGCCTGAAAAACCGCTGTCAGATCTCGGTACTGTCCAATTACAAATTTTAAACACTTTATTTTCCTATTTACGAGGATATATCGACGATTCAGCTGTTACACATAATTAATATAATGATTTTATCAATTTTGTCATTTCTGTGGAAATTCATTAATTATGTTTCTTTACATTTAGACATTTGAGACATGTTGTGAGCGGTGCTAATTATCTGAATGTCACTTTTTGTCCCAGGACTTTTGTCATATCGCTCCTATTGGAGTTACATCATCGTGGACACGTTGCTGGATTCCAGAGGATTTGTATCCATTAAGGATTTATGTGCCAAGACAGCGATTGCCAAAGCAGATATTGTCTCCACGCTGAAATCTCTGAAGCTTTTCAAATACTGGAAGGATCCGAATTCCGTGTCTATTACACCCGCACAAATTGCAGAGAGTTGCAACAAGGAACACGTCACCATTCCCACTCTGTTAGTGGATGTCAGTTGTCTGCGCTGGAATCCCAAGCGTTGAAATCCAATCATCTGTTATCGATCAGGGGTTTTCAACAACTGGAAGCTTCAAAGCTTCCAAAAATCCTCAATCATTCTCATGAATATATTTCTTGGCCATTCTTCTACTGCTCTCGATGTCCCCTTGTCCCCACATCCTCCGTTGGAGACGTCGATGTGCCCATTTTATTTATATAAGAAATATAAATGTGGACGGAAGTTTCCCATTTTGCAATGAGCAGTGTGCTTGGTCAAGAAATCACAATTCTCTTAAATCTCGTCTAAAATAGTATTCCCTCTCCAAGCGAAATCTTGGACAGTGAAGTTGTAGCTGTATTATGTATCGATTAAACGTAGTAGAAGCAAAAATGTGTTGCTGCTGCTAACATTGCAAGTTAATGAATGTTTAATGCGAAGGTGCGTAAAAACCTACCACTGTTCAAGTTCAATGTATATTCCTACAGTCCCCAAAAGAGATTCCTTTGGTGAGAGACCCGTTAATATGTCTGATAAATTGTATTGTCTTCAGCATCAGTTCTGTATCTATTATTTATGAAGTATCTACATTTTGTTACTGTTAGTCATCTTCGAAAGTAATTATTAACGCTGATTGTTTTTATGTTTATTAATTTTAAGTTTTGTTGTTAATTTTAAGTTTTGTTATTAATTTTAAGTTTGTTATGATTTTTACGCAGTAGAGGAAGGAAAGGTGGAGGTCGGGGATTGTTTGAAACTGTAGACTGGGAGAAAGCGGATTTGTATTGAGTCACTTAGGAGAAAAATGGATTTCAGTGTTAATCGTGTGTCCAGAAGTTGTAATAATGTAGCGTACACTAAGCATAATTGTGGATGTTGTTCTCGAAAGCTTGGCAAATGTGAAATGTGTGCAATGTATACTCTGTGTGATTTGACCTGCATTTTATTTATTGATAATGGCCACGACTGTTCCATTGTGAGCCATTATGTGTCAATAATGTCAATGTAGGAAATAGAATATTTAAATGTAGATTGTAGAAGTCAGTCACTAAAATTAGTATTTTGGTTGTATTACGCTTAAGTACGATGTTGTAACTTTGTAACGCTAAATAGAATGTAACTGTAATAATTTATAATTACACGTAACTTTTGATTGAATGATACAACCAACAGTTGTCATTAAATGTGTCGATGTATCTCTTGATGTTACTAAATGTATCGTCGGGCTAATAATACCAAATTAATGTTTCAAAATCTTAAACCAAAGTTTTTTAGCATTGCACTGCATAGAAATCGAAATGATCATAAGAAAATCATAAGAAGAAAATAGGCAAAAGTTATCTGTCATCTTAACTCACATCATGTTTAGGCATCTGAGACGATCATTTCCAACAAGAAAATAATTATTCCTTCATTTTTTACACGCACCCTCCATTTCATCCAAGCTGTCCCGACGGGGTAGCCGATGGTCCGGTACTCGGGTAATCAGTAAGTGAGCAGCTGCCCAAAGAAACGATAAGCGCGGGAGGGGGGGGGGGGGGTCAGGGAATTTTTTCCTGTTTCAACCAGCTAGTATTTATTTACACTGTGTTTTAATGGTTATTAGTGTGTCATAATATGTATTGATGAATAGGGTACTAGGTGCATAATAAAGCTAATACAAAATATAACCATTGCTGCTTATACTTATCTGGGGGAGATTTAAAGAGATTTAAAGAGCAACAGTCATTAGATGAAGAGACCGTTTCCCGATGAAGGGATTTAATAATCATTTTACAATTTCATTTACATATTTTCGTGCAAATGAGGGAACATAGTTGCATAATAACATTCATTCATTCAAAGCAAGGAGAAAGAGGGGAATCGAAATCTCTGTCGTCACTGCCCACAAAATGATAAGTAGTAAGGTAACTTTCGCCCCATTTCGGGCAGCTCCTGCCCGCCCGGTACCGAAAGTACCAAAGTACGGATTTTTTTTAGCTAAATGCTCATTTCACATGTTTGAAGATTCGAATGTCGAAAATTTCGATTGAGTGGGGAAAAATATTTGAAGGATGATTAAAGCTGGTTACGCTTAGGACTGATGATGTAGCGTAGTGTAAGCGTATACCACACATGTTACTTTGCAAGTGCACTACTCATGTGCTTGTAATACCTGATGATGGTGAAATGTTGTGGCTCGTCAGTCTTGATCTTGACACTCCGTAATGTCGTATGCACAGTTAAGGAGCGAGCGAGTAGGGGAAGCTTGTTAGGATATGTTTCAATATTAATCACTCGCTAACTAAGTAACATGCAGCAGTGTGTCTCCAGTTTGATTTTACACGAGTGCATTACAAAGTGTCATGTCACACCCGTACTAATGTGACAGGTATCGTATATTGTATTGTATATTGTGTGTTGTATGAGTGCAGAAAACCATGGAGTGACCATTCCTTGCATGCAAATTATGTGATTTGTTGTAATCGAAGGCAGCTAGTGCATGGAGAAAGAGTTGGCACATTTCTCTTCAGTTCTGCTTCAACCTCCCCAGAGACACTTCTAATTTCTTCTCCTTCTTGTGACTGTTCATCCCCACCGAGTATTAAGGTACACTCATCATTTATTTCTTACTTGTCTTGTCATTCTCTTTTCCTAACTCATATAAGGAGTAATAAATCTCATGAAAGGTAAATATCTCGATCCTTTATGGGTTGCTTTGATTTTATAGCAAATTTGTTTTGTTTTGCAGCTATGCCGTTTCTGAAATCCTTAGGGCGTGTATGCCGTTTCAGAAAGCTGGTAAAACTCTTCCGAATGTGTTGCTCAAGACAGTCCCCACCTTCAACGACAAACTGGATTCCACCGATTACGGTAAGCAAACAAGATTTTTGCTCATTTTTTCATAGAATGGGACAAGACCAATTGTCAGAGCTGGGCCAAATACATCGACAAAATACTCAAAGTATTTTCAAAATACTTTGAAATCGCCATATTGTATTTTGTATTTTGTATTTTCAAGAATTTTTTTGGAAATGTATTTTCTGTA